>JAFVLL020023567.1:0-13884 GCA_021397915.2 Tor tambroides | reverse complement strand
AGAGCATGCGAGAGTTAGGCGAATTGTTAATTTTGTCGTGATAGTATGTCCTTTTAGCAGTGGAAACATTAGCAGAGAAGTCAGAGAGGAGTAATGGGAACTAAACTGAAACAGTTGCTAACTTAGTTGTTGTAGAACAAAATGTCAAATATTAAAAGAGGGGTAAGATGGCCTGTTATTTTTTTTACCCCTGATGAACTTTTACAGAATTTATAAATGAATTTTGTTCATTCTTATTAATATTTATATTTTAAGTGTCATTAAAGTAAAGTAAATCAACTATTTTATTTAACATTTTATTTTGACAAGTTGAATAATTGAATAACTGATGACAAAGTAGAATCACAGTAAAAGACAAAAAAAAAATTCTATGATTTATATGCAAGCATATGAATATTTACATATTTAATTGCCCATATTTTAACTGAAGACATTTCATAATAGAAACAGCTATAAATGCAAATGTAATGATTTTACTGAGTTAACCTATAGGTTTTAATGAAAGCAAAGATGTCTGAATTGCACATATGTATCTGAAATAGATTATCTAATTTATGGAAAAATTAAAGTATTAAATTAAAAAATAATAAAAACTAGTAACAACATGCCACTTGGGGTCTTCTGTGCCAAAGCCTTTGATGTTCTACATAATACAATTTTATAGATCACTCCAAAGACACACAATTGGATCAATTATCCTCAAAAGTATTTAGAAACGTTGAAATTCGTTGAAAAGTTTTGAATTATTCAAAAGTGCTGAGATGAGATTTTGTGCCATCTGTGGTCAAGGAAAAACAGGGTGGGGCAGGTCATCTTGCCTCGTTGTACTCAATCACTATTTAACATTAGCTGCCAAATATTATAGTCTCTTAATTAAGTGTGGAGTTTTACATTGAAGATAAAATAAAAATAATAGTTACAAACAAGCAACCACAATAACATTAATACAGAGAACCTTTGTGTTAGTGGTGTTGATGGTAAATTACAAGTGTAAGAAAAAATAATGAGAATGTTGAAGATCTCAGTGAAGAAGTTTATGGTAAAGTATGGTATTGATAATAATAATAATATTTGTAATGTGGTGCAATCATCATTTTATTGTTTTTATCTCATTGTAAACAATAATATGATGAATCAAAAATACTGTGATCTAAAACGTGTAATTGAATAGACTGTTTGTCAGTGTCCTTTGGCTTTCATCGAAAGAAACGTCTAGTAGGCTACTCATACATTAACAAGGACAGCCCCCTGAAAGAAACCTTACGGTAAATTCCTTGTTTAATTTGTCTCAGTTCTCTGTTTTCCCGTCCTTGAAATTGCAGCCCGTATGTTTGCAGCAGATCCTTATCCATCAGCTGCCTCCATATGCCTGGAAATGAAAGACACGATTGCTAAACAATTCTCCCAGAAGAACCTTGTAACTGCTAAATTATACTCGTAAATATTTTAAAATGCTGGAATCATTTAATTTGTTACATTAATCTCAGTAATAATGAAATAATAGCCTTAGTTAAGCCTTCAGATCCCACACAGCTACACCCGTTTGGACTTCCTGCTTGGAATTCCCAGTATTTGTCACTGTAGAGCGGGAAATGAACAACCTAAATACTGGCAATACCGTGCCGGAAGCGATGATCTCCCTGCTCGCTAACCGGGCCATTTAAAATAATTCGAAACCGAAAACAGTCTAGTCCACCCCTCTGTTGCGTCAGTCCATTCACAGAGCTATTGGCTCATTCCGCCGCCCACGGCCAACATCACAAAGACCTCAGAGCAGTTTAAATCATGACCAGGGACTGTAGTTGTTCAGACAACTTCTGCCTCAGCATTCTTTAACACGCTTGCTTTTTCTACAGTACGGAAATACTAATAAAGACCGTTGATTTATTCTGAAAGTATACATGCAAGCATTTTGTTCTGATTTAACTGTCGAAAAGCATCCGTGCACTTGGAGATGCCAGCTGCTGTCATGGACAACTTTGACCGGGGAAGTCCTTTCTCTCAAAGTGATTCTCAAAGTCCTCTTGATTGGGTAGGGAGTGAATTTATTCATTTAATGCGATGTTACTATGTATAAATATAACGCTGTTATTACAAGCAATACAGTACTTAAACTATTATTATATTTTGTATTATTTGTTATATGTAGCTATAATATTTATGATTATTTGTGTGTGTATCCATATATCTATAGGCTACCTATATATAATCCTGACATTTAATATCAAAATGTATTTGTTTATATACACTATATTGCCAAAAGTATTGGGTCGCCCCCTTCTAATGAACAGGTTTGACTACTTTAGTAATTTCTATGAGTACAAATCTTAATGGTCTAATGCCGCATTCATAAAAGAAATCGCTGAACTGAAGAAGGAGCTTCAATTCTACACCACAGCCTTGGAACAACATAGACCTCACTGCACTAAACTGTGTCCATTTGAACCATCAGTTAGTGTTCCAGGAGGACCATCCACAGCTACGCCCTCTACCTCAGATATCACCTTCAACTCTGACCCCAACCTCTTGCCGGAACTTGCGTTCTTACCAGACACTAATTCAGTGGACTTATCTTTAACAGACCTCCTCGACAGTGATGATTGGTGTCCATGGGAGTGAATGGAAATGGGTGTCTACAGCAGTTTTAAGGTGCTGTACAGTCAGTTATTTGGTCACAAGCCTTACACACTACTACATCCTGCAAACAGCTCTTTTTGTTGTGTCCAAATGCTAATGGTGCTAAAAACCATGATCCATTAAGGTGTGAATATGTTGTTTCGCATAATTTATTTAAACGATACTTACCGATGGCATTTACATGTATAGCTATATTTTAGATACGGGCATTATTTTTTTTATATGTAAGACCACAGCCTATGTTGGGCTTATTGATTGATTGATATTGATCCATTTTGATTTGTAATATGAAATATTCAGCTATTTCATAAATTATGTTAATTTTAAGTGTTATTTATTGAAATATGAGTCAGTGACACTCATGCTTGTCCAGATATATGATTTTATTAAAAAATACATTAAAGATTAAAGCAACTGTGTGTAGTTTTGTGTATTTGGGCGATTTTGGAGCTCCTTCTAAATATATCACTGTTTCAAGGTACTATAAAAAAGGTACATACAGTTGCTTTAATGTCTTACAAGACATGCTGTTCTATATATGCCAATAACACAGCAGTGGTACAGGTCCCCTGGCAACATATACAGTCAATCGCTGACTTACAATACAAAGACATTGTGAAGGAAGAAGGAGAGAAAGATGAACAAACAAACAAAAATCCAGAATAGATGAACATAATATGTTCTGAGTTCAGTGGAATTTAAAAGTCAGCCCAAAGAGGATACCAAAAGTCATTAGGCCTCTGATGTATGTCATAGGTTATTTTTCTAATGGTTTAAGAGAAGTAGCCTGACTCAGCCACATACTGACTGGCTGACCACAAAAGAAGTATACTTTTTTTTTTGCCAAATATATATTTAACTCTTTTCATTCTGTACCATGGTCAAGACACAATTCAGATGTTGCAATTCAAAAGATATGCATTCGGAGACAGTATGCAAAGGATTTACCAGTAGTCTTCTGTACAGTTTTGTGAATCTCTCTCCAGTATGCTTTGATCTTGTTGCAGTCCCAAAACACATGTATCACAATGTCAACCTTACATGTAAAACACAACTGGGAAACATTGAGAAATATTTTATGAATGTGAAACGGCATTATGTACGTCCTGTGAATAAACTTAAAATTTTGTTCATTGTTCGAAACTTAGATTTTTGTAAATTAGCTTGAATTAGAAATAATGTTTTAGTAGGGATTATAATGAAAAAAGGGGGAAAAAAGCATAAAGAAAATGTTGGTATAAACAATTTGACAGAATTTTCATTCTTAATATTTAAAATTTAAACATTTTTAATGTGTAAAAAAACTTTGTCTGTCAAATCAGCATGGTGTGACCTATATGGAGGTAGCCATTTTATTGACACAGACATTTTAATCTTTCTATGAGGAGGATTTTCTGGTCAAATAGAGTATGTTTAGGCAAACATCTTAATATTAAAGACTTAAGAATTTATGATATTTGTAAAAAATAATAATAAATAAATAATTAAATGTGATTTTAAAAAAGGCCTATTTTGTCTTTTTTTTTAAAACGTTTTTGGTCTATTTTAGTATTTTATTTTTAAAAAATTATTCTTTTATTTATTTGTTGTGTTGTAGCCTACTTGATGGTTATACAACTGGCCATTTTTAAAGTAATTAAAATATAAATTGTAGGCTATATAGCCCAAACATTTATAACTTGATTTTTAAAATAATTGTGTAAACATTCGTATTTGTCAATGACTCGTATACACTTAAGAATAGGTCAATGAATGAATCCTTCAAGAATATTTCTGTAAAACAAGCCATATCAATAGCACTCGATCTTTCTCGGTGGTACAGCAGTTGAGGGTCTCTCGATAGCTAAAACGCCCATAACGTTCAGCATCACATTTAGTAGTCTTAAGGTAGGTCAGCGGCACGTCGTCTTTCGACCGATATCACAAAACTCACAGTTGGCGACAGATTGAACAAAAATCAGCGGATACAGCGACGGGTGAGCGCGCGGAATAATGAACGAATGAAGCAAGAACAATGGCCAACCTGACAGTCCCAAAACACAGCGGCTAACACAGACTGTGCCAGGCAGTGAGGGAGGGACAGAGGGAGGAGAAGGGAAAGGGCTGAGGTAGAAGACAGCTGTCTGATGAAGATACGGATGAAATAAAAACAAATAGCATCTATATAGTCACTTAAACGGCGAACAGAGTCAACGATATAGCCATAGCAGCGCGACGTCTAGGAGAGGGTCGCGTAAATGTAAGATGAGTAAGTAAATAAATAAATAAGAGCGCGTGAGCGTCATCCGCAGTGTGTAGCATCTACATCTACTTGCACCACCTGAAGACAACGACCGACACTGACTGCTGGGAAATAAAGAAACGGGGGGAAAACACGAGCAATCAGCGGAGAGGAAGGGCGACGGGGAAAATCAGTGAGACTGTCAGCGTCCTTGTGATACAGAAGTAATTGAACAGCGGTTTCTTGTATTTGAGGGAAGGAGGTAGAAGGGGGTATCAAGTGCTGCAGCGGCCGCCGTGATGCTCTACACATGTAGGCACGTTTGAAGCAGTTCATCCCCGCCCTGTGTGGATCTGACCTAACCGAACCGACTGTACGGTAACGGATTTAATAGGGGAACGCTGGAAGGCTCTGAAAAGGACTTAAGGCGCAGAACTGGTGACTGGTAATATGACGATAACCTTTAATTAATAAGTGATGCATTTGTACCTGTGCGGAGGAGATAAATGACAGGATTTTAATTGTTTTTCAACATGGATTGATTGGCCCGTGATCACTGGATAGAATGCTTATTACATCCGAGTTTTAATACGGTACCGATTTATGCCTCTAGCCTATAAATATTTAAATAAAGACCAAATTTAGGCCGATGACTTTCTGATGACGACAGTACGGCAGAGATGTCTTTATTGTAGAAATGTATGTTCACCTAAATATCTCTTCATGAAGATATAGACAATTACATCCACCCTTGTGCTTATTTCCGAGTCTAATCTCGTTTTTTGGGGGGGTTTAATGTAACACGAGCGAGAGACGCGTCAAATTGAACACCAAAAGCTTTTACTCCACCATCCCTCTGTCTACATTTTTGACCAGGTTAGATAACTTCTGTCTTTAGTCGATCCCTGCTGGTTGATTTTACTTTTTAAATCCAAAAGAAAAAAATATTTTGACTATATAACAAGGCTTTAGGAGCCAGTTCTCGCCTTTGGCTTCCTTCCTCGAACCATCTTCTGCCGAGCACCACCTTCGCAGCGATGGAGACCCCTACGAAGCTACCTCCGTCGAGCCCATCATCGCCGACCACGGGCTTCTCTGTACCGAGCGCGGAGAAAGTAGACGGCTTCCCCCGCCGCTCGATGCGCCGTGCCCGGCAGCGACGGTCCCATAGCTCCTCACAGTTCCGCTATCAGAGCTCCCAGGTGGAGCTCACGCCGCTGCCCTTACTTAAAGGTAGGTTCCTTTAACTGGGACGTGAGGTGGTTTGTTTTTAGTGGCATGTTAGTTAGGAAATAATGAGAAGGAAATGAAATCCCCTGATATTGAAAAAGGCTATTACAGCCATTTTGGTGGTTATGAACTCAATGTCTTCTTGAGCATCCTTGAGAGATGTCATGGTACCTCCATAAGGACTTCAAATGTAACTAAATCGTCTGAGGACTCCTCTGTGAGGAGTACAGGTAGACTCAGCAGAATTTCCTCTAATGATACCATCAACGGTATCTAAACTAAAAGATTCAGTGTTTTGGCTGAACTTATATTGGTTATATATGTTGGAAAGCAATTTTTGTAACATTAGATTTAGCTCAACTCAGATAGGCTACCTTGTGTCTTGTAGCAGAAACCTAACTTAATTGAGTAATCCCAATAAGATTAGATATACAAGTAGCCTATCTGAAATGAAATCATTTGCAGTAGAAAGCATGGCAGTGTAACTTATGATAAAATGTTGGCAAATCACAGTGGGATTTGCTGTTCAACATAAACCATAGAATCTATAACACAAAAACACAAAAAATAACATTTCTAGTCAAGAGTCATATGCACAGTTTGCTTGGAATCAGAAATTCCTTGTCCAGTTTGGTAATGGCAACAAAAATTATTAATGTAGTCCAACACAAATGCATTGAGTAAACTTCTTTTTTTTTTTAAATGTAAGTGTTTTGCATTTCATGAAATTAGCAATTGTTTTGCATTAACAAATTTTAAATATGTTAATTGAACTAGAAGGAAAAATATTTTTTTGAATGCATTGTTCTCTCCAGTGGTATCGGTAGGCTTGTCATAATCAGTGCCAAGTACTTTGTTTTAGTTTAGGAAGCTTTGTGGTTAAAAGCTTCCTCAGTCAGGAGACTGTAATAGTTCTACTTCCATGAGCTCATTTTGACCATTAACCTGAAGTGATGGAGAAACTGTAAGCCACAGACCGGGAAGTGGCTGGGAAGTTGAGTGTGGGGGGAGTTTAACATAATCCATTAATTTATAGAAGTATAAGAGTGACAAAATTTTGTGACAAGAACCTTAGAAAGCTCAGGTAAACAGCTATATATAGAGAGAGAATGAAAGAGTAAGTGAGAGAGTGTCTTAAAGTCTTAAATAATAAAGATGAGATGCACATAGCACCTAATTTTCAGAGTAGCTATGAATCTTTGATATTTTTCACAAAGAATACACAGATGCAGTGTTATCCCCACATGCATGACACTCAGTTTCATAGGTTTTTCAAGTTTCACGACTTCATGATTCACACTTTAGCAGGATATGATTCACTAAGTCTAATACGGGAATCATCTGAGCGACATTTCCAGTGAAGTTGGGTTTTGTGGTACCAGTTTTCATGAGGCACTCCAGCTGAGGGTGTGCTGCCAGTTGGTGTGTCACAGGGGGTCCAGACTGAGCCTCTGTCCTGTTTAACCATCTAACTGACCTGCTTTTAGTCATTCACATGCCACTGAGACACATCTCCACTGTAAATCAACATCAATGTATTTATCAACCCATATGACTAGTTATAGGTTTATTTAGCTCTGGTTTTATTTCCTAACCTGTAACTGTATAAAATACACAGTTTTGCTGCATGTGCTATTGTGTTTGATTAAACCTCATAAAGCATCAGTAAAATATCATAAAATATCATCAAACCACTGACAAATGCTAGCCATGTAAAAAAAAAAACAAGCTGTTAACTGTTGATGAAACTTAAGGTAGGATTTGATCAGTCTCAATTTTGGGATCTTTCTTAATTCTACTGAACTCAAAATAGGTAACAATTATTATCTTCCTTATAGCAAAACATTAATGATCACAACATCTAAATAACACCTATTAGAATGGCAGACAGTTGTACATGGGTCAAAGACGTAAAGATGTCCGCATCAAAAGAAATTTACAAAAATGATTTTATGTCCATAGAAAGCACATTAAATGTAATTAAAGTGTCTACTTTTAAGGTTTTAAATATGTTTTTGGAGAATAAAATGTCAAAATTTGGTTGAAATAATGTTACATTGTTGTTCAGTGTAACACAATATTTATGTAAAAAATCAAACAACATGCTTATTTTGACTTGTACATATTAAAATATATAAAAGAATAAAGGAACATATTAAATTTTACTGTGTTTTAAATGAGTAAAAAATTCTTACTGACAAATAGGCAAAACCTAGGATAGTGGCAAATTTTAAAAATGTAAAATTACAACTAATTAGTATCTGGAGTGAAAGTAATTAGTCTTTTAATATGTCATAAATTGATTTTTGTTGAAAACATGCCTGACAAGACTGTTACACTGAATGACATTTTAGTGGGTGTCTTCTGTAAATCAGGGAAAAATGTATGATATTTATTTTGCACTCAGACAAACAAAAACAAAATTGTAATTGAATTAAACAGAAAACTTTTTAATTTTTTTGGGGAAAAACAACAATTAAAACAGTATTACACTTATTGTTTTTATGCTTAAACCCTCTTTCGTCTTTGACCCACATGTATACATGGACTGGTAAACGTCTACTGTCGTCTGCTTTTTTGTTTGCAACTTGTACCTGCTACATATTTAAGCTCCTCTAATGGTATGGCATATTTAGATGTGACATATATAATGCCTTTTAAACACAAGATTAGCTTAGCAGAGCATGACAAACACCACCTGACACAGAACCTGTGATTGTTTGTTTGGTCTCTGAATTTACCTGCGAGTCTCTATCTGTGTGCAGTAGAGGTAAAGTGAGGAAAACAGCTGAGATGCTCAGTCCAAAACATGACCTGAATCTTTAATTGGTAGAATGGCCAAAAATATGGCCAAAGCTGCCAGGTTTGCTAGCCTGGGTTATTAGTTACCGAAAAAAAAAGACTGTAGGTGTGTTAATGGTGTGAGTCTTTGGTGGTGCTTACCCTCATTTGTAGACCTTCGAGTTCTACTCTTCAAGTTAATTTGTGTTATTTTTTCCATTTAAGCCTCTGGAGTCACTTCATTACTAGTCCTCGTGAGTTTGTGAGTGTGTCTCTCTGTAAATAGCTGCCACTGCTGGAGGGTGCTGGAGTGTCTTCCACGTGGACAATGGGCAGCTCAGAGCTCTCGGTCTGCAGATTCAAAACTCCCAAATCCATAAATGTAAAAGAAATGAGTGTTTTAGCCAGCTTCTCAAATCTGTTAGCAAATCACCTTGGAGTATGATGATTACTGTACTTGTGTACTATAGTTGTGAATCATTGTTTCAGGGTAACAAATATGTCTGTGTATAAGAAAGTGATTTTTTTTTCGGGGTGGGTATATATCTGCCTGCTTCTTCCTGCAGGGTCCAGCTGGTCAGGGCCGGTGTTAGGTTACAGTACACAGAAGGCCTGCTCCCTGTCTGGCCTCCTCCGATCAATAAAGAGGGCAAGAGAGGAAGAGGGAGAGAATAAAAGAGGGAGTGAGTGATTATAGAGACAGGGAAGAGAAAAAGAGCATTAGAGAAAGAGAGAGAGAGTGAAGTGGATAAGCATGTGAGGCTGTAAGTGGAAGAACACTCTACTGAGGGAGAGCTATTGTTGAGAACAAGATTTGTTGATTGTTGTGTCTACATCATTCCACATTGTCAAAAAAGCTCTTGTGAAACGTGGCGGTTCAAGGTATTTTTGCTCTGCTGTTTTGTGGGTTTTGGTGGTTCAAAAATACAGGATGTCAACTGCCACCCAAACACAGTAATAATTCTTTAACCAGAAAGAGTTTACTCATTAAAATCACACTGCCACAGAAGGAGACCCACAGAGAGAATAAGAGTGAGAGAAGGTTGGAGAGGAGGGGAAAAAGGAGATCATGAGGAGAGGAACAGGGTAGAGGGATGACATCATCTCTCCTGCCCTCTCTGCACTGGTTCTTCCCCTAGCATGCATCTCTCTCTCTCTCTCTCTCTCTCTCTCTCTCGCTCTCTTTCTCTATGCCCCACTGTTGCTTATTGGCTGCTCTATATTTAGCAGCTTTGCATGTACAACATTACAGCACGTTTATTAGAGTGACAACTGGTCTAACCGGAGTGATATTTAACTTCAGACATAAAATTGTTGATATATCTTCACAAATTCATTATAGTTTTCACATTCTTTCCATGATTTAAGTTCATTTCAAATTCCAGTTTCATTCATTGCTCTTCCTCTCATTCGCTATGCATCTCCAGTTCCTTGTGTCTCCGCCTTCTTTCTCTCTCACACTTTTCCCTGGACAATTTAGTTTTTTTCTGTTCTGACTGCTGTGGCTGTGTCATGCTCTCTTGCACCCTATCCTTCCCTCTGACTGCAAACAAACACACACCGTTACATAACGACCTCTTTTCATCACATCCCTCTCTTTATTTGCACTTTCTGTTTATTATTTATTCTATCTGTCTCCTTTGACCTAAACTGCTGCACTCCAACCTACTTGGTTTGAGTCTAGCTGTTGCAGACTGTTAAGACTAATCCATTTTTAATGGAGAGTAATTGTACAAAGTGCCATGCTGAGGCTAAAGAAAGAGAGAGATAGAGAGCCAGAGATAATGATTCACACATCGAAGTACAGGAACGGTAGGGTATGTAAGTTGGGTTGAGTTTTTGGATGAATGGAGTGGATTGTCATGGTTATTGTGTCTCAAGGCTCTACGTCCACAGAGGGGCGAGACAGCGCGGGGTTAAAGATAGCACCCGCTAATCCTGTTAGCACCAGACGCCTCCACTCATTTCTCATTAGCATCCTGTCCATCCACTTCAAGAAATCTGCATTAAGATACTCTATAGATCCAAGTGTCTGTGTAACTCCAACAATCTTTTAATGTAATTTTGCTGTGTGGGTGCATACAATTTTATAAAATAGCTGTTCTTTATTGTCATTGATGGTTTCAAGATGAATCTTGAACATTCATGCAACCTTTCCATGCACAAAAGGATCTTTATAGTGGAAAAATATTCTTTAGATTATTCACACTAAGGTTCTTTTAAGAACTGTTCATTGAAGGCTTCATTGAGGAACCAAGAATGTGAACCTGGACCACAAAAACAGTCATAAGGGCCAGTTTTTGGAAACTGAGATTAATACTTCATCTGAAAGCTGTATAAATAAGCTTTCCATTCTTTCCATTGATGTATGGTTTGTTAGGATAGGACAATATTTGGCCGAGATACAACTATTTAAAAATCTGTCCAAATAAAGTTCTTAGCAATGCATATTACTAATCAAAAATTAAGATTTGATATATTTATGGTAGGAAATATACAAAATATTTGAATGGAAAATGATCTTTACTTAATATCCTAATGATTTTTGGCATAAAAGAAAAATCTTTAATTTTGACCCATACAATGTATTGTTGTCTATTGCGAAAAATATACCCGTGCTACTTATAACTGGTTTTGTGGTCCAGGGTCACTATTGGTTTTATTGCATTGCTATGAAACCCCTTTTCTAGAACCTTTATTTTTAAGAGTGTAGCATAAAAAAAATACTGTAAAATACGCTGAAAAGAATTACAGTAAACAAAGGGAAATGACAATTCTGTCATTATTTACTCAACCAAACTTGTATGGCACCATGTAATGGAAGTCAGCAGTCACCAAAACTCTTCAAAATATATTCTTTTGTGTTCTGCAAAAGAGAGAAAATCATACACGTTAGGAACGACATAAGGGAAAGTGAATGATGACAGAATTTTAGGTTTTGGGTTAACAAACTCAGTTTCAATTGGTTAGTGAATAAAATGTTATATTGCATCGCTACGACAAACCTTTATTTTTAAGATTGTAACATTACATAATTTAGCAGGTGCCTTTATTTAAAGCAACTTACAATAAAGGAACATAAGCACTTTGTCACAGAGTTAACAGTGTTCATATAATGTTCAAAAATGAAGGTTCCAAAAGGTTTTTTTTGTTTGTTTTTTTTACAGTGAAGCAATAGAAAAACAATTTTGGATTTCTTAAAGAACCTTTTAGTGAACAGTTCTTAAAATAATTGTTTTGGTGTGAAGTACATTTTAATAATATAAAGAACCCTTTATCCACTATAAAGAGCCTTTTGTGCAATGGAAAGTTTCTATGGATGTTAAAAGTTCTTCATGTAACCATACATGCCAGTGAACATTTATTTTTTAAGAGTGTAGTGTGCAATGCCAAGTTTATTAGCACTAGGAAAAACATAGTAAATAGTAAATGTGCAGTGTAATTGTGCATTGTGTAAGTATATTTGTGTACTTGATTACATCTTCTCACCTTTCTGTCCCACAGATGCTCCAGTGGCAGAACTTCATGACTTGTTCTGTAAGAAGTTGCAGCAGTGTTGTGTGCTTTTTGACTTTCTGGACTGTGTCGCCGACCTGAAGGGGAAAGAGATCAAACGTGCTGCGCTGAACGAGCTTGTGGAGAGTGTGGCCACCAGTCGTGGAGTCCTCATCGAACCCCTGTACCCAGAGGCTATTAAGATGGTGAGATGAATCGCAAAAGAGTGAAAAAGTGATGGAGTTAGATGGGATTTGATAAAAGAGCAGAGGAGGCAGGGGGAGATAAATGGTTGAGGGATGCACAGTATCTCCAATGCTCTAAAGTGCACTTAGAGACTCAGAAGCATTTACATTTCCTTGTGTTTAGCTACATTAGCTCTGTACAGTATGTAGCTGAAGTACAAAAACATCTTAATTGGGAAGCAATTGATTTTTGTTAACCGTTTGTTGTTTTATGTTTTGATGTGAAAGATAAAGGGGGGAATTCACTATGAATGAATTGGCACCCTCGGATAATATAGTTTATTTGCATATGCTGTTGCATTGTGTTTGTTTTAGCCCCTTGTTTAGTAGAGGAATTATGCAAATCAGGTAACAATGAATTACTACTGCCGTGATCAATAGAAAATGTACACAAACATCTTTTAAAATGAAATTCCATTTACTTGAAACTCCATTCAACTGAAATGCACAATTGTGCAAAACAAATAGCAATGAGCTTCTGTGAATAATAATGATGAGCCAAAGTTGCATAGAAAAGCAGTGTTGAAAAGAATTACAGTAACTTAGTTTATGTAGAAGTGACTTTATGTTTCTTCTGTGGAACATAAAAGATATTTCGAAAAGGTTTTTTTTTTTTGTCCGTACTATGAATGACAATGGTAACAAAAATTAGTTGGTTACCAACAGTGATGACAGAATTTTTATTTCTTGGTCAACTATACCTTTAATTTAACTACTCACAGCATGGCACAAATTTGTTAATGGATTTCATTTGGTTTGTAAATAAAAAAAAATTCCCACCAAAATACCATGTGAAATAGCTGTTAATTGAATTTGCATTTTAATATGGTCATATATGTTTTATATTCTGATGTCATCAATCTGAAGAAGCTGATAAAGGTGATCATTTAAATATGATGTTAGAACAGGGGTTCTCAACTCTGGCCCTTGAGGATCACTTTCCTTTCTTTTTTTTTCAAAAGAAGTCTTTTAATGTCATTTGTGACCCTGGACCACAAAACCAGTCTTAAGTGTCAATTTTTCGAAATTGAGATTTATACATTATCTAAAAGCTGAATAAATAAGCTTTCCATTGATGTATGGTTTGTTAGGATCGGACAAAATTTGAGATACAACTATTTGAAAATCTGGAATCTGAGGGTGCAAAAAAATCAAAATACTGAGAAAATCGCCTTTAAAGTTGTTCAAATGAAGTTCTTAGCAATGCATATTACTAAACAAAAATGAAGTTTTGATGTATTTACGGTAAGAAATTTACAAAATATCTTCATGGAA
>JAFVLL020023566.1:0-11367 GCA_021397915.2 Tor tambroides | reverse complement strand
CCAAATGTTGATTTAATTTAGTTAATAGAAGTTAATTGATAAAGAAAATCTATTTATGACATTTTTGACAGCATCCTCATTTTACAGCATTTTTACACAAGTGCTTAAAACTTTTAACAGCACTGTAGCTTTACAGGTAGGTTTCTTGAAGCATCTTGGAGACGTTGCCACAGTTCTTCTGGATTTAGTCTCTCTCAGTTACATGGATGATATATATATATATATATATATATATATGAATTATTACAATTAATGGCAAAATGAATGTTTGGAAATGTAAACTGATATTTCCTACTGACACACTACAGCAAAAGATAGAAATAACTGACTTAAAACCATTTTTTAGCTGGTGAAAATACTAGCGTTCTAATAATTTTGGCCACTACTGTACCTGTATGTACAAAACAGTCCAGAAAGTAAAATAATGCTAAATATGGAACCAGGGGCCGGGGCCTACTAGGGGACCTTACGGTAAATTAAAATGATTACAAGAAGCAGTAAAATAAGCAAAAATGCCTAAAAATAAAGATTTTTGTTTAATTCACCCCTTAAAAAAATTAATCTGAAAAATGAATGACTTATTTTATGCATTTTGTGAATATATTTTTTTCTTGGTATGCCATAGTCTACAATATTTTACCAGGTAGAAATTGTTTTTGAAGTCCTTTCCTATCCAGCAAATCACGAACAGGAAAAGTCATGACCAACAGAGGGCGCTACTCGCTATTGCAGCGTCAAGTCGCGTTATTATTCGTCTTCCTCTACTTTTTACGTGCTTCGTACGTGCTTTTTTCCCTGCAGTTTTGTCACAGAGAACGTCTACAAGAGTGTCATCAGCTTCAAAGTAAGACACAAAATAATACAAAGTCCCAATGCATCTAAACTTATACAAACTGCGACAGGCGGACTGTCGTCGCTTTCCACAGGTGAGCAGAAAAAGCGCGCGCAGGATTATACTGTAAGGTTACGTCACGTTTGTCCAATACAGACGTGTCTCTGTCAAAATTGCAGTTTTGATGCGATAAGAATGTGCTTGTCAGTGTTCAGCACATTCTTATCTTTACTGTTCCATTCCGTTGTTGAACAAAAACTCGTCCTGTATGGGTACCTTTATGTGAAGTGAAGCCATGGTGCGCGGTGAAAACAGTCATGTTTGGTAACCTTCCTTCCTTCCTTCTTTCCGTCAAGTAAAGTCAGTTAATTTAATAAACGGTTCATGAATTAATATTTATGAATAGGAAACATGTCCTCGTGATAGTAAAACTTATTTATTCACCATCTTCATCTTTAGGCCTACTCAGTAAACAATTAAGCCTTCATAAAACCTTTTATAAATTACAGCATACAGTCTCCAGTTATAATGAGGTAATATATGTGTTGTATTTGGGGTTATTTAGACTAATATTGAGAAATTGCGGACGTAGGGCTGCCAGCTCTCACGCAATTGACACTTTTCTCACGCAGTCAAAAGCACCCTCAGTTAAAACTGTAATAATAGGATATTGGCAAAACAGATTTGGTAAAGGCTCCAGTGCGTATTTGTGTTTGCGCTCTGGAAATCGCCAAAAGATTGTATTTACAACGTGTTTTCGTAGCGCTGAGCAATGTAGCCAATCACAGACATATCTGTTGATTTCTTGAACACCTGTGATTGGCCATTGCGTTCAAGTTAGTCTGAATTCACTTCTGCACACTTGCGAATCCTCTCACTGTAAATAAGAGGTTCATTGACTATAAAGAAACTTTGTAAGATCGCGATGAACTGAAGTGACACCTTTTTAGTGATTATAAAGGAAGGGCTATTTGCGCACTTTTAGGATGAATATAATCAGTTCAGAATTTAAATTAAAGTTTTGTTTTTCGTCCTGCTAACGGCCATATACAGCAGTACAGCAGGATGACATATAAATCCATCATGAATGAAGGATTCATTTTCGAATGGGAGAAAAATATAATTTCTCAGTACAGATGTTCAAGCAATGCAGACTAATAGATTAATAGAAAAATAATTGAATTTTCGTGTCAAAATATTATTAAAATGCAGTTGCAATTATTTATAAAAGTAGCTAATGTAGCTCAACCTTTTAATGGGCAAAAGGTTACAGTATTACACTAGATTTATAATGACACGCGTTTGTAAACCTGTTTTCACAGAAGCTGGAGTTTTCCGTCAAAATAAAAGCTCAACTGCAGTTTACGCCAAAATAAAAGCTCATAGGTTTATCTCTTGCAAGAAAGGACTAAAATTAACAGATGCACACAAAGAAAATACTGTACGGGCAGAGCAAGCTCACTGTTTATTGGAAGAAAAATACAAATATTGCGGTGGGGGTTTATATGAATGTATTTCTGAAGGGAACTGACTTCAGAGACGTTTCGATGGCATTTTCCCTCTTATCACTACTGTTCCATAAGCGCCACCTGCTGTCAGAGAGTGAAATTCCGCCTGCCTTCTGTTTTTGTTACATGCGGATTTTAGCATAATTCCACAATGCTGAAGTCAGACCATTCTGTTTTTGCTTCAGATGTTGCAATGATAAAATGAAATTAAAATTATTATTATTTTTTTTTAATTAGGCTATTATTAAATATGTTTAGTTGTTGTTGTATCATGATTAAAATGGCAGATGAGGCAAAAAGTTTTAGGCCCTGCTTGCAAGTGTGTAAATTAGGACAAAAGTATTGTAATTTCCCTACTGTAGAATAAGGTAAAATAATATACTTGTGAAATACTCAGTTTCATTTATTTTACAGAATTGTTTTCCAATATTACTGTCATAGGAATAATAATATAAAATTATTATTATTATCATTATATTCTAATTTGATTGGCTTCCAAATTCACCAGTGCGAGTGTAATTTAGACTGAGACACTATATCACAACTAAAAAGAGGATCGAGTCCCCTTTAAACCTCAAGAACAAATCAATTCACCAGCTTTTTTCTTTTGTTTAGTTTGCACACTGAACCTGTATTGGAGCTCTTAATTTTGAACTCTCAAACTGCTCCAGATTAACTTTAAAATGTACAAAATTTTCTTCTTCTGGGAATTCTCACTCCAAGTTGAACTCAAAAGTTGGCAGCCCTGAAGTTCTAATGTAAATATTAATAAGGTGAGGGCTGCTGTTAAACGTTTTTTTATTTTATTTATCATAGATAATAACATTGGACATTCCAATGACACACTAACTAATAGTTGTTATTTCAGTGATACATTTATGTCACTATATACAGTGCACAGCATAAATGAGTACGCCCCCTCTAAAACTTAACAAATTCAGCAATTACTCTTTACTTAGGTGACATGTTAGGGTTCTTTGGAGATATGATGTTCCAACAATCCTGCTTGATCAATTGCCAAAGAAGAATGTCAAAATTATTCAGCAAAATAAGATTTTCTTATCAAAGTGATAAAATGTTGTGTTGCAAAAATGAGTACACCCCCCTGAAAGTTACTAAATAAAACACACAAAAAATGTGTATAGGTTTAAGGCTATTTTTGATCAACAGGTAAGTATATTGAACCAAAACTTTTAAAGACAAGTAATTTCCTGACAATTAAAAGTGTTATATAGCCCACTGAATCATACTCAGACTTAATGCTGGCAGCAGTGGAACCACTTGGGAGAGAACTGCCAGGTGACTTATTTCTTAGCATAAAAGAGGACAATGGTACAAGAGGAATACCAAATTATTGTTTTAAGTATGAAAATATAGCAGACGTAGCATGGACATTCAAAAACAATGGACTTGTGACAAGGCTCCTGAAATAATCAGGTCTTCACTTTAAGTTTTCATTTAGTGATGAGTGAATTTGTTCTCGAAAAAGAGCAGGAGAAATAACATGCAAGTGTCTCAGAGCCGGCAAAAGCTATGAAAAGAGTGACACTTTATCTTACAGAGTATGACACAGCCTGCAGAAGTGACATGCATGGTTGTTGTCACCACTAGAATTACCTACTGTAGCCAAAGCAAAATAAACTCATTTAACCTCTTCCAAGGCCCATATTTACAAAATAGAGACTTCTGGGAATCCATACTCTGTTCTCAAGAGACCAAGTCAATCATTTTGGATCCAAAAGCATCCAAAATGTTCTGGTGTTGCTAGAGGAGGAGTACAGTGAGAAGTGCTTGGTACCCACAGTGGTAGTTCAGTGGTAGTAAAGCTCTTATAGGGATGAATGAGTGCTGAAGGTGTGAGGGAGTTGTGCTTTATCAATGCTGTCATGAATTCACACACTACTGTGTGATGTAATATAAAAACCTGAAACACAAAATGCTACCCTCCCCTCATTCCCTGCATTATTGGGCTTGTTCTTTAACATGACAATGAAGATATTCATTCCCCCAAGGTGAAAATCCTTCAGTGGACTTGTATTTCACTCAGTCTTAATGCTCTTGAGCAGCTGTGGAGATGAGCTGAGCAAAACTCCCCATTAAAGACCAGAGCATTTAAGGAGGTCGTCCTCCAGGAGTTTAACAGGACAGATGTAAAAAATTGTCATGAACTTGTACAGTCAGTGCCAAGAAGGGTCAGAGCAGTATACTTAAAGTTCTGGAGGACATACTAAGTACTAGAATATTATACATTTGCTGAATTAAAACTAGGGTGTACTCATTTCTGCAATCCTTCATTTAAACAAAATTGGCTCATTTACTCATCTTACAGAAAATATTTACATACATTTTGTTGTTTTTATTAAGTATATGTTTAATACATTTCGATTTTGCCATCTTTCCATGAATTATATTAGTGAAAATAAAAAATACATCTTTTATATTTATTCAGAGGGGGTGTACTCATTTATGCTGTGCACTGCATGTGGTCCAATTTATTTGGATTGAGGGTTTGAGGGTTGACTACCCAACAGCCAGTCTTTGAGTGAGTGTTATGAGTGGATGTGTATGAAATGTTGTCTTTAGTGTAGTCAAACCTCTGTGTGAGTGAAGCTGGGGAAATGATGGTCATGGGCATGATGTGTGTAAACATGACTATAGATGATAGCAATCTGGTTGTTAAGTCTTACGTCACGTGTCTCCGGGTCCAAATGCTCCTTTAGATCCCAAAAGCAAACAACAAATTCATGCTGTGCTGTAAGTACTGCTGAAAAACCATGATCCTTTATCTCCACACAAAACTCTCAGTTAGCCAGACTAAAATGTGAAACATTGGTATCTTGGACTCTGTGTGTGCCCAAAGACTGTAGTGTACACTGTGAGTTTTTAAAAGCTTATAGTGTGCTAGACATGAATAGTGTTCATAAACAGCTGTTGCGATAATAATCTAAACTGAAACGGAGTGGAGGCTTTGACCTGGAAACAGTATTTGAAACATCACGACTTAACAGGTGGATAGGAGATTGTGAGTATTGCTCTGTTGGTCTCCCTTCTTCAAATCTGTGTCAGTAGGAAACTTCTTAGTATACAGATTGATACCTGCATGCACAGAGAAAATGCCTTCATAAAAGTAGTGTAATTAGTAAATTAAAAGTGAGCAGAGAGATGCGTCACCACCTTAATGCATAGTTTTGGTCACTTTCACCATATACAGTATGTAGAGGCCCATCATATCTGCCTGTGCTTACAAGATGAATATCAGAAATAAGCTTTTTTTTTTTTTTTTCCCCCTATTATTTTTTTTCTTATGTTTTCTTATGTAAATGTACCGTAGCTGTAGGGTAAAGTGTGCCAGTGATGCAAAATTCACAGAAAAAAAATACTACTATAGATATGATTAGAAATGTTTCATTAGAATTAAACCATTTTGAATATAAATCATTCATTAGATTTACATTACATTTATTCATTTAACCGATGCTTTTATCCAAAGTCAGTTACTTACAAATGAGGAACGCGACAAGTGATTAATCTAACCTCTTAAGACCCTGCAACCTCATATGAGGACATGATATTTTAGTGAATTTCTCTGAGACTATACATGCCACAGTTTTAAGTGTGGATGTCCTGTACTGAGCACATTCAGGGCTTTTCAGAGATACTAAATGATTGGATGTTTCACCATGAACACGCCCTCTCCTTGATCTTCAAAAATGTCTGATATTAATTTAGTGACACTCTTATGGAAATATGAAAATATGTTGTAATTGTCATTTAAATCTCATTTTTAAACTGTGTGTCAAAAATCAACATCTCAGGAAAATGTTGTGGGGTTTCAAATCAAAATATGACTTTCTGTTACGAAGCAGGACGTTGATTTTATACATGTCCTCATATGAGGACACCGGGACTAAAAGCATGTTTATTATGCATTTTGGGAGCCATAACAAATGAATAGGGAAAGAAATTATATTTCAATATTCTATGAAATATTACACATTATTATGAAAATCGTGTCAATTATTACTCCCATTATTACACTCCTTTTTTCATTACATGTTGCCCCAAAAACACATTAATATGCAAATTAGATTTAGTTTATAGATACATTGTACAAAATGAGAAAACCCATTTATGGCCATTTTATGCACATTTTGCAGAAAGAAAAATGGTATATTGAATCATTCTGTTATAACAGTTGAGAATCAAACTAAAAAAAATAAAAAAATCCTGAAAACTAAAAATGTATTTGGTGATTTAAAAAATCAATTGTTTTTGCCTATGCATGTTCATTCATGTCTTTTTTACTTTTTTAAAGAAATTGAGTCGCGATGTCCTCTTATGGACATAACTTATGAATGAAATATCTTTTTTTTTTTTAAACTTTTTTTTTTTAATGCTCTAAACACTGTAAAGACATGGAAAAAAACCAACAAATTTTTTCCTAAAACTTTTTTCTCGGGTCTCAGGAGGTTAAGTGCTAGCAATACAACGTTTCAAACATCACTGAGAATAGTATAACAGGAAGGGACATAAGAAATAGTGAAAACATAGCAGAAGTGTTTTGTTGTTGTGGTGGTGGTCATTTTCCAGCAGGATGCAGTTAAGTGAGATTTCAGCTTTCAGCTGTTTCTTGACAATTGTCAGGGATTCAGCTGTCTGGATAGGGTTAGGAAGATCATTCCAACAACAAGGAACAGTGAATGAAAATGTTCTGGAAAGTGAATGCTTTTATAGGCTGATTTATGAAAATGAAAAGAGAAATAAGGAATGGGATTATGTGTTAGTTTGGCTTCTCATCAGTTTGGTTCAACAGCACTTGAGGTTTCACTGCGCTTGACTCTGTGTTCCAGACTGATTGTCAGTCTGTGCTTTAAGTGCTAGGGATTTTTCAGTGACTCTTTTTGCAGGTTAAATCGTAACTAAATGTACTATACATGCTGTTACTTACATTATATACGTTAGGGACGTGCGATATTAGATTGTGAATAATTAAATCAGCCTTTAAAAGAGTTTATTTTTAATAACAAAAATAACATAAAAAGTGAATATGACCCACTCCTCCTTTGGACTAAATGGTCTGTCATTCTTTTTTTTTTTCCTTGCAATGTTTTATTACCTTCTTCTCAATAATTTCCAAAACAGTCTTAAAAATCAACATAAAAAAGAATTGTGATAAGATCATGGATCATGATCTTGCCTGAAAAAATTTGCGCTTTGACATTTTGCCATATCGCCCACCCCTAATTATATACAGTAGTAGGCCTACAAAATAATAAGAGGAAATCTGTTGCACATTTAAATTTTTTACATTTTGGACTGGTTTTAATCTGTATCACAGGCCGTTCTCCTCCGGTTCCATTTTTTAGATTTGGATAGATTTTAGATTTTTTGTCTTAAGATAAAGATGAGAGAAAATACATTTGTCAGTACATGTGGCTTAGTTATGATTAGGGCAACCCGAGTGGAGAGTGAATCCATAACTATCGTGTTAAAACTGAAGCATCTGAAGAGTTCTCAGAACGATGAGATGTTGTCAGGTTTGTTCAATTAGCAGTTATTAGCAGACACCATTAGGCAGCATAGCTCTAATGAGTCAGTTTGCGGTTTTTGTAATTCACTGCCGTTTGTCTCTGTAGCATCTTGTGCAATCGCTCTTCCACGCTCGTACTTTACTGTGAGCCAAAAGGAATAGCTAATAGCTAGGCAGGCCATACTTACTGAAATTAATCATCATGGATTCAAATACACATGAATTTTTCCTTTTATAAAAGTCAGTTCTGTGCCAGTTGATGTATAGCAGGAGCAGGATCTGATTTGGATCTGTTTGAGTGACTTGTACGTTGAGCTCAAAGCAGCAGTGAACAACTTTTTCTGTGAAAACTTAAGTTAAACCTAATTGTGCACCAACTACTGGCTCTAAAATCACCTGCTAGTATGTTACACAACTACCCTGAGATATTTACAGTAACTGAAGTGTGACCAATCATAAGTGAAAAATAATTAGTGACTTTTATCAATCGTGTCAGTCCCACTCTGTTAACACTTCCCAAAAACTATGCGTTTGGAGTGATACAACAGAAAATCAGTTAGCTTAAAGAATGAATAAATGGCCAGTGTTGGGGGTAACGCATTACAAGTAACCCAAGCTATGTAATCAGATTTTTTCAAGTAACTATTAAAGTAACACATTACTTTTAAATTGACAAGAAAATATCTGAGTTACGTTTTCAAACGAGTAATGCAAGTTACTTTGTTTTCCTATTTATTCACCATTCTGACAGCTTTCCTGTCCCCGTGTTGAGAGAAATTGGAAGTAAGTGCAGAGGCAGAGGCATTTTATTCAATCTGAGGCTTATTAATTTCACTCTTGGTGTGAAAGGGCCTTTACAATTTCCAAAAATATAACTTTTGGGTTTTCTGTTATTAAAATAAATAAGCAAGCCCAGCCCAGGTGACAAAAAGTAACGCAAAAGTAACTGCATTACTTTCCATAAAAGTAACTGAGTAATGCAGTTAGTTACTTTTTTATGCAGTAATGCAATATTGTAATGCATTACTTTTAAAAGTAACTTTCCCCAACACTGTAAATGGCAATCAATCAATTATATCATTTAACCTTTTAATTTAATTAATTGAAACTTGAAGGCCTCTTAAGGAGGGCTAAAGTCTCTCCAGTTAGTTTAAATGCCGCTGTTTTGAAATACATTTTGCCTAACACAGGGTCACGACACAGCGATTGTCGTCTGAGCTTCCATCATCTTTTCATAGAAAGAGAAAAGTAAACGGGGTCAGTACAGTCATGGAACGTCAGCATCCTGCACTGTTAAGCAACAAATATTTTCAAAGGTTCAGGAGTGTTAAAGTTCACTAATGGATGCGTTCGCGTCTCCACTCTTCCCAGAAGAGTCCGCACGGCTCTTTCTCCATAAAAATGCTAATCCAGACACACGTCTGTCCTGGAGCGGCGGAGAGGGGGAGACGAAGCAATTACTAAAGCATTAGCGCAATAGCAGGCGTTCCTCTCTCGGGGTGAGGGCTCTAATGACCACAGAGGCGTCGCTTTATTAATATGCAGGTGAGCCATAGCGGAGTACCTGCATCCTCTAGATAGCAAAGCCTTCTGTCCGCTAGCCTCTGATTGGTTTTATGAACGCCTCACGATTTCCTGCAGTGCCAATCTGGGGCCCGTTCTATTCACAGAGGACTGAAATCACACTGGGTGAATGCTGTAAAGAAGATGCCAGGATCAATGTTCACCCCAACAAAAAATTGTACTTTGCAGTAGGTAAAGTAGGTAAACAAACCAACCAACCAACAAACAATCTTGTGCCTTAGATTATGGTCACATTTCATGTCAGTTCCAACCAAAACTGAAAATGGTCCTAATTTAACGTCCCTCATGTTATTCCAGTTATGACTGAATTTTATGACCAAGACCTACTTCGGTGGAAAATAAAAGATAATTTGGATTATAAATTTATTTTTTATGACAATTTCTTTCTTCATTTGTAGGTACTGAATTCTAAATAGAGATTGATGATTCATGTACCAACAATCTTTGTGTTGGCCATAATTTCAATATTTGAATAATAATAATAATAATAACAACATTTAATGTTACCTGTAATGCAATACAATTATTATAAGCATACATATATATAAAGCAATTATACATGTAACATTTTCTTGGTTTAGAGTGAGTTTTTCCTCAAAGTAATGTTACTGAACCAAAAAAAATTATCATGAAAGATTTTTGACTTTTTTATTGACTTTTATTCAATCTTCTGTACATGCATTATGTAAAGCAGTGAGATACAGATATCTCCCACCCCAATACACTCTAAAAAAAAAAAAGAAAAGATACCCCCTCAAATGACTTTACAGAATACATTTCATTAGCATTGTAGAATAGCATTGCTGTAGATATGAACCCCTAAAGTGGTGACCTTGCAATAGCAATTTAGCGTAAAGTAACATATGTCATATCTCTGTCTTTATCGGCTACGAGAGACCTCGTGAACGTGCTTAACGTCTCCGATCGATTTGGTTATTTCGAAAATGCACAGCAGCGGCCTAGGTTATACGTCACGCTAACCGTACACGATGAATAGCTAGATCTATTGATACCAAGAGTTTAAACAACTTGTAAACATTTGAACAGCGTCTAAAATGTAGAAATCAGACAATAACAGATAATATTCATTACAGCATTTGCAAGCTCCAAGCCAGAGACACGTTCGTAGCGCCACGCTCTCGGAGGCCGAAACACAGAATCGGTCCTAGTACCGCCAACTGCCAGGGAGGATCGGTTGCCCTGTTTAAAATGAGGCCATAAGTTTAGATGTGGGCTCCTGTCCAAAAGGAACTTTTTGGACTCATGGGTAATAATGTGTGTTGAAGAGACTTTAAATGTAAAGGCAATTGTGGCCACTTTTAACTGACAGAGGAGCCCTTGAAGCTGGAAAATCCTAAAAGTGCGATTGGAGCGATTTGAGATTTGAATGTAAAAAAATCCTCTGAGCTGGAAGAATAAAAGGAAAGGAAAGGAAATAAATTTGGTGCCACACCACATACATTCAAAGGCAATTCCTCTTTTCGTTGTCCTGCGTCAGCCATAAAAGTACAGTCAGCGCAGCCTATGTACACACACATTTACATTAAATAGAAGGCGAGTTCCTTTTGACAACCTCCGTAAAAGCGGGAGGCCTCGAGTTACCGCGTCGGGCGGCTTGGTTTGACATCCAAAGGTCCGGGTTCTCGAAGCCTCCCCAAGGCGCGCACGCATCCTCTTCCAGAGAGCGACGACAAGACGGACAGACACGTAAGACCAGAGCAGAACACGTAAAGGACAGAGGCGAGTGGCGTCATTCAGCAAATCCCTCCGGCCGCCACAGCGAGACACATGCTCCATTTCAGCCATCCTCGGGTCGCTGGGTTCTACCTGGTGAGTTGGCCGACCACTTTGAGCAAGGTCTTATTTTCCTGTTTGAGCTGCTCGTTCTCATCTTCAATATCATCCAGATCCTG
>JAFVLL020023565.1:62737-86605 GCA_021397915.2 Tor tambroides | reverse complement strand
AAAATTATGGTATGCATTTTTTTTTTTTTTTTTTTTTTTTTTTCCAAATTCAGATTTTAATTTTGCTCAATTTATAAGTAATTTAATTTCATTTATGTTCATTTAATTTAATAAATTCTTTTCTTTTCTTTTCTTTTTTTTCAAATTTTCTCTGTAATTTACCTGTTTAATTAAATGTAAAATTTAAATTCAACTCTTAGTGGTGACCATTTTTATTTCTGTCACTTAAGTAATTTTATTTAATCATATTCATAATGTTAATTGAATTTATTATGATTTATTTTTAATTTAATGTAATTTTTTTATTTAAATTTCAATTCTTAATGGTGACCATTTTTTTGTGAATTTTGTATTCTTCAGCTGATCTCGTCTAAAGTTCCTAAAGCAGAATATGTTCCTAACATCATTCGAAGGGACGATCCATCTATTATACCTATACTTTATGTAAGTCAAGCCAGTCTTCACTCTACATCACATAGGAATACATTACACATCATTCAGATATCCGTTTTGACCATTTACAATAAAACAAATTTGTAGAATTAGTGGATTTTCACTGAAAAGTATGGAAGCCCATTTCTGCAACTGAATAAAAAAAATAAAAAAGGTAATTGCAACTTTTTATTTCACAATTCGGACTTTTTTCTCGCAATTGCAAATTTACATCTTGCAATTCTGACTTTTTTTTCCAGAATTGTGAGATATAAACTCGCAATTGCGAGTTATAAAGTCCAGTTCTGAGGGGGAAAAAAACTGATATGTTCTCAGAATTGTGAGTTTATCTCTCACAATTCTGACTTAATAACTCGCAATTGTGAGTTTGTATCACACAATTCTGACTTTATTTCTCAGAATTGCAGTTTAGATCAGGCAATTCTGATAAAAAAAAAAAAAAAAAAGTGAGAATTGCGAGAGTCACAATTACTTTTTTTTTTTTTTTTCAGTGGCGGAAACGGGTTTCCATAGAAAAGACGCTTGAAACTCAAAGCTAATGTTTGCTTTGTCCTGTGCAAAAGAACCAAAGACACTCACTCTGTAGGATGTGATACAAGAGGTCACAAAATACTGTCCAGAGGTTTAAACAGACAAGTGATGACCAAATTGATAGCAAACACAATAGTAAATGACAACACATCCTTAACAGCACAAAGAAAAGCAGAAGCCAGTAATGTTATCTTGACTGGCCAAGTGTAAATTAGAGATTAGAGACGTTAAGCATGATACAAAGAACATTTTCCCTTCAGAATTAGTCTTATCTGTGTGTTTGTATTGATTGTTTTCATTATTTTTATCTCCAGGATCATGAGCATGCCACGTTTGATGATATTTTGGGTATGTAGCTTTGTGTGTGTGTTGTTTGTTGCTGTGTGTTTGCTGGATGCCTTGTGCTTTTTGTGTGTGTGTGTTTGAACATTTTACCCCTTGCCTGGTTATTTCATTGTGGAATGACGGTGGGCTTTGTATTGATTTTTGCACCAGCCAGCATGAAAAACACAAAAACAATTGGATTCCTG
This sequence comes from Tor tambroides, assembly GCA_021397915.2. Classification (NCBI taxonomy): domain Eukaryota; kingdom Metazoa; phylum Chordata; class Actinopteri; order Cypriniformes; family Cyprinidae; genus Tor; species Tor tambroides. The sequence goes on along the minus strand of JAFVLL020023565.1, from coordinate 85,091 downwards.
ATAAATGACACTGGATCAGAGAAGGGCCTATATTTTCTAGTGACTGTTTTACAACAGTGACTCTGTAAAATCGGTGGTGATCAAGTTTTATTCAATGTGTTTTGGAGCCTAATAGAATCAGAAATTCATAAATGAACTTTTTCTTCCTTTTAAATGCCAGTGGGTAGTTATACTAATTGTAATGTTGATTGTTTGTCTATTTGTTTCTCCATATAAAAACCAACCAAATGATGATAGCTATCAAAATTTGGTCATTATTTTAAAAAATCTAATATTTAGGATTGAAAGTGCTTGAAAAGTATATAATATAATATATATACGGTGGCCGAGAGAGCTCAACGTGCTGCAACTTCGGAAAACATGCAAATAGAAAAAACACCAGCAAATCAAGAAAACATCTTCATCAGTTTGACAGCAGGTGCTGCAAATGCTCACAACGCAAACAAATGAAGAATTTTATTTGCAGCGCATTTCTTTGTTTGGTTGTATTGTGAGCATTTGCAGCGGGTGTGTTGTCAAATTAATGAAGTTGTTTTCTTAATTTGCAGGTGTTTTTTCTATTTGCAGCGAGTTGAGCTCTCTTGGCCACCGTAAATATAATATAATATAATATAATATATTTGCATGCAAATCAATAAAACAATAATGCAAGAAAACGGTGGTTACATAAGATTTAGAACTTCAGTCCCGAATAAGTTTGTTATATATTGAATAATATAGTAACGAGTAATTAAACGAATTACTGTTTCCCCCGTTACAACGCTGTTACCGTTACTGACAATAAAATGGGGTGTTACTATGATTTATTATAATATTATTATAATTGTATTTTTCAGTTCATCTGAATGGATGCGCAGTGTACCTGTATTTGACATATCTTTAAACTCTAATGTGAAGGCGCACGACTCGTCGTCGCTTTGTCTCTCACACACACGCAAAGAAAGATAGAAAGATACAGAGCGAGAGAGTCACATAACATGCAGAACTGACAAGCTACATGTAAACAATATTCTTTGTTGTATTTTTCTTGAGTTTCTTTGGAATTCTTCAGCTTTTCAGAACTGCCAGTTTCTATGGTAGTGGGCGGAACTAATGCGCAAACGACAATCTCATTGGCTGCCGCTCACCTATTATCGTGCCTGTTTTGATTTCAGCAAATCAGTTCGAGCGAACGCAGACAACATGATTAATATTTACGAACCCAGCAGCTCATTAATCCTAAATGCATTTCATATTGTTATTAGTAGAATTTGTAGTAGTTTTGTTATCTTATCAGTATTATTTTTAGTATTTTCCTTTTTTATAGAAACACTAAATGACAAAAAATATCTTAAGCACCACCACCAGTCCTAAGTTCAGTCAACATGACAAATATGCATTTATACATGGTTATTCTAATTTCTAAAGTTCTATCATCATATAATGCTTGAATGACTGATGCTAAGTGTCAGATATTTAAAAAACGGTGCCATTTTACAAACATAAGCTTTATATATAGCCTATATATATATATATATATATATATATATATATATATAGTATATCAGATAATTAATATTAGTCTGGTGAGTAAACTAAAAAATGCACTAGCCAATGGCAATTCTATTTCATAGGTGTCTCTCACATTGTCCCACAGCAACATTAAAATAGTGTAGATTAGTGTTTCATAATAATAATTTATTCTATTTAGTGTCTATTTCATTCATTTAACATTTAATATTGGGGGCATCCAGGTTATTTGACACATTTGAACATTTTTTTTAAAAAGTAAGACAATAATTACTTTCCCTGGTAATTAGTTACTTTTATAATGATGTAACTCAGTTACTAACTCAGTCACTATTTGTGAGAAGTAACTAGTAACTATAACTAATTACTTTTTTGACGTAATGTGCCCAACACTGATTGTTATATATTGAATAATCCTTCAAAACACTGATTATAGACTCTTACATGTAAAGTTAGATCAGGATAATAGACAAAATCTTGGTTTCGATCTAAAATTACTCATAAAACATTAAAAAAGAAAGGGCTTGAAATAATATTTTTTTATATTTTTGATTTTATATAATAGGGTTTCCTCGCAAATCAGTAAAGCAACAATGCAAGAAAATTGTGGTTACATTATGTAATTTTTTCTTCAGTCTTGACGTCTAAACTGTTATATATTGAATAAGCTTACAGAACTGTGATTATAGACTCTTACATGTAAAGTGAAATCAGGGTAATAGGTAAAATCTAGGTTTCCATCTGGTTTTGTTTGCCATGGCCTTTCCCCAATAAAAGAACATTTTAAAGGCTATAGACAATGTCAATGTATATCCACTGTAAGATCATGCATGTACTGTATATGCACTTAATGTGACTAGCAGTGTGTTTGTTTTGTGTGCAGAGGAGATTGAGAAGAGATTGACAGCTTACAGGAGGGGCAGTAAGATCTGGCGCATGCTGATCTTCTGTCAGGTGAGAGAAAAACAAAGCCAACAAACGCACAAAATGACTGTGACTGAAATGAGACTGTAAGTGCACCAGAGTGAATCAGCAGTGTCTGCGGGAATAATACTTCACTGCTGTCTCAGTTTGATGATTTGGGTTTGATGTTGCGTAATGGTTGTGTGTTCAGCTAAACAGGAACTCACAGATTTTTCTCTCTCGGTTCAGAGAGCAGTACTACTGGTCTTCTGTTTCTTTGAGTTTGATGTTATGTAAGGTTTCAAATGTGTAATTTTCTGTCTCAGGGCGGCCCGGGGCACCTATACCTTCTGAAGAATAAAGTGGCCACTTTTGCCAAGGTCGAGAAAGAGGAAGACATGAGCCAGTGAGTGTGATCCATAGAAAAGTCTTGTTCTGATATTCGTTTAGTGACTGTTTTCTGAGGGATTCGCTCATGTGTTTGTGGTTTACGTGCAGGTTTTGGAAACGTCTGAGCCGGTTTATGAGTAAAGTGAATCCAGAGCCAAACCTGATCCACATCATGGGTTGCTACGTCCTGGGCAATCCAAATGGAGAGAAGGTATGTCAAGTCTGCAGTATTTACATAATGCTTGTACCTTGTGTTTCTGCATTATATTTAGAAATGGTCCCTCTGGGGCCTGCCATGGCCATGTTCAACTCTCATCTCTTTAGACACAGACATGCACCAACTCCATCTCTCCATTTTTCTATATAACACCTCTCTGTCTGTCACCATCATGCCTGACAGCATTTTTGCCCTGGTTATGTAACTTAAAATAACCATTTCCTGTCCAGTACTGTAAGTTTTATAGATCTAGAGCAGTGGTCTTCACTATTTTTGTCATGAGAGCCACATCTATTGGACAAAGACAATAGGAGAGACACTTTTACAGCAAAGTGTCAAAAGTTACATCCAGTCATAAATAGCGTGTCTTCTTATCAGTCTGTCATCCCTGAACATACAGTATGCAATGCAATACAAGGGGGTTATTTTTAAAAGTTATTTTTAAAGTTATTTATTTAAAATTATTTGCTTCTACATTAGCCCATCATGTAGCTATCTAACCATCCAAGAGCACATTTGGCGTTAAGGGCTGGAAAGATTGCCAAAACAACTCTGCAGTGAGTCAATGTCATGGACGTAAAGGCAGAGCAAGTTTAAATATCTTTCCCGTCTATATTTCCATCTTGTAATTCTGCTATTTTGGGTATTTTTTTTAAATAAACAATTTGTAACAGAGCAGACACTGACTGTTATTCATGTATTTATGTCCTCATTTAGCGAGACGGCAGACGCTGAAAACACTGCGCACTTCAGTATGTGAGTAGTAAATGAAACTGCGCGTCTGTGCCATTCATTCATAAAGAGACACGCAGAATTCATACTTAAATTTTTGCAAATTAATATTTACAGATACTAGTTGATATCGCGATTTGATGTAAGTGTAATGACCTACTTTTGATTTATTCATCCAAACTTTGACAAATTCCGCGTTATACAGTAAATTCTGTTTTTATGACTGGATTCCGCGATTTCGTCCGCGTTTACCACATCGCGGAAATCATAAAGCCCTAATTATAATATTGTCTTTTCACGTCCTGTGTAGACATGGTGTGAGTTTTTTTTTAATGGGTTATGTTATAGCCCTGCTTGTCTTTAATGTTTTTATGAAATATCTGTATTGATCATATCACCATACTGCCATGCGAGCCTCAAATTAAAGCTTGGCGAGCCGCGCAATGAGTAACACTGATCTAGAGCTTTGTTTATAATTCAGCGGTCTGTAGTCATCTATTCATTGCAATTTGTGAACGTGTTTGTACTATTTCCTGTTAAGTACACTTTAGTTTCTGGAAATACTTTATATTGTCTTCTTTAATGTAATGAATAAACCCAACTCTGACTCTGACTGAAGCTTTTTCAAAAATGATTTTTATAAAATTGCAGAAGATTTCTATTTCAAATAAAATAATCTTGAAAAATTTTATCACAGTTTTCACAAAAAATATTAAGCAGAAACCTGTCTTCAAACATATATATATATATATATATATATATATAAATGAATGAAAACTGTGTAGAGATTTTTGAAAACCTAATAAAAATTACAAAAATGCTTCAAAATTACTAAAACTTGGAAAAAAATGAAAATTTAAATAAAAAATAGAAAAATAAAAACTAATTAAATTCAGCTTTGGAGACAGGAATAAATTAGATTTAAAAAAGGTTAAAATAGAAAACTTTTATCTTAAATATTTAATGTAATAATATTTATCAATAATATTACTGTTTTTACTGTATTTTTTATTAAATGTATGTAACCTTGGTGAGTATAAAAGACTTACTGTATTTCCAAAACAAACAAAAAATCCAAACTTTTGATATGTAGTGTATATAACATTCAAACTAGTAGCTGTGATCATTAACATCTAATCTGAAACTTCCTTAACTGCTGGACTTGAGACTTGAACACAAATCTCCGTCTGTCCTTTAGGGTCGGCCTTGAATTTCAGCTCGTTCCGTCTGTTTGATAGCCTGACGAGTGTTATATGACAGGAGCCCTAAGATTACGCCCCAAGGACACATTCATGCCGCCCTTGGAACCTAATGTACGAATGAGTTTCTATGGAGACGGGTTCGGCGTAACTCTCATTCGCCATGCGTCATTGCCTAAGAGGCGCTACCGTTCCTGAGAATCGCGTTTGCGTGCGTGCTTGTGATTGACACACGGAGGATGACTGACTTGTGTTGAGTTCTTGAACGCATGCTGGGATATCTGCCTACAGAGTTTGGCCTTCGAAAATGAATATCAATGTACGTTTATCTCAAATGAGAACTCTATGAATATTGCAGCATTTGTTTGTGGTGTCCCCCTTAGTGTTGTGGTCATATTTTCATTTTTATCCACTCTGTAAGGCACTGGTTTCCTTCACAGGGTGAGCCGAAGAGAAAATCTATCCGTAACTTCATCTTTAATCTCTGCCTAGGTTCTGAAGCCTCTCAGAGCATTGCATGGATGTTAAGATTTTAACTGGGTTCTTTTGAAGGTTCTCGTTTGCCTTTCCAGTTGCCCATGTGAGATTTATCCAGGGCCACAAACACGGAGGCTGCCATTATCCCTAACTAACCTCCTCGAGTCAAAGAGCGAGTGAAGGAGAGAGCGAGAGAGCTGTGTGAGGGGGAGAAAAAAAGCGGATTATTAATGTCTTGGCTTATCATGTGCCAACAGCTGTTCCAGAAACTGAAGAACCTGATGAGGCCTTATTCTGTCACGTTTGAGTCACCGCTGGAGCTCTCCGCTCAGGGTGAGACTGTCTGCAATAAAACTGCTGAAATGTGCTTATGCTCACACTCCTACACGCAAATAAACACACATAAACAGACTCTTCTTGCATGATTTGAAATCTAGTAGTTGTTAATGACAGAATACTTATACATACACTGCATGCTATTTAAAGGGATTTTTCACCCGAAAATGCAATTTCTGATCTTAATGTCATTCCAGACTTGTACTGTTATTTTTTCATACAAATAATATATATCAGGGTCAGTACGAATAAATTTGAACAAATATTTATTTATTTATTTGTTTATTTTTGCAAGGATGCATTAAATTGATGCAAAAGTATCAGTAAAAATAATGTTTCAAATATATGCTATTCTTTTAAACTTTATATGCTTCTAAGAATCCTGAAAAAAAAGTATCACAGTTTCCACAAAAATATTAAGCACCACAAATGTTTTCAAAATCAATAATTATAAGAAATGTTTCTTAAGCACCAAATCAGCATGTTAGAATGATTTCTAAAGGATAATGTGATACTGAAAACTGGAGTAACGGCTGCAGAAAATTCAGCTTTGCATCACAGGAATAAATTATATTTTAAAATATATTCAAATAGAAAACAGTTCTTTTAAATTGTAATAATATTTTACAATATTACTTTTTTTATTTGATTTTTAATCGAGTAAATTCACCATCGGTGAACATAAGAGACTTCTAAAACATTAATAATTCTAACCAGCCTTAAACTTCTAAAGGTACTGACACACTATGCATATTATTTAAGGAATCAAATTTTGTAATCTGCTCACCCTTATGTTGTACCAAATCCATATGAAATGTTTGGAATGGAATGAAGGCAGATATGATTACAAAGTTTTACTTTTTGCGTGAACTATGTCTTTGCCCTTTATAGTAAACCATTTAAAGGAAGTTTACAGGTCTTTTTTTTTTCATTTCTTCACCTGTCCTGGGCCAACGGAACAACCCACCCCACCCCTCTCTTTCTCTGACTCTCAATTTTCTCTCTTCATTCTCTATAATTTCTCTCTCATCTCTCTTTATCTATATTGTCCCCCACTGCATGCTGTTTTCCAATTACCGCCTGAGCAAATCTATATGGAAATGTCTGTTCATCATAGAGAGACGTGCTCACATTGAATTCACCAAATGTATTCCAGACTCATATCTCCCTCTCTATTCCCCTCTCTTTTAGGTAAAGAGATGATTGAGATGTACTTTGACTTCCGTCTGTTTCGACTTTGGAAAACCCGGCAGCACTCAAAACTCCTCGATTATGAAGATCTCTTGTGACCCTGCGCGGGTCAGTGCGTAGCATTGCGGGCAGGACGTCCCACTGTAAAACGCCATTCCACCAGCTTTCATTTTGGAGTACAGGAGGAAGAGGAGTGGAGATGGACACAGCCACTTCGCTATTGTTATTTCAGCTCACCTCTGTGGACTTCGACCGCCTCTGAACGGTAACACACAAAAACAAGTGGCAAATGGTTCAAAACACAAGAAAAATCCGGATACGTAGTGTTTTGTTCTCTAACGGAGAAAAGAGAAGTCGTTTCTCAGAACTGGTTGACAGTCTGTCGACTGCTTTTGTTTTTAAACTAACATATCGCCGACTTATCGATCACTAGCCGAGACCGTTGTGCTTACAAAAGTGTCACGCTGAAACGTACCTACCAGAACACAAAAATGGTTCTATATGAAATAACAACTAATATATCGGTATACAAACAGGATATACATTTCATGAGTATATAGAGTAGCTATAGTCATGCAAATAATCTAAATGTCAATGGTACACAATTTACTTTTTCAATGTTTATTGTTGTGGTCTTTCTAATGAACTATTCTGAATAACTCAGGTTTTAGGCTTTACGGATATATTAATTACTCCCCTATCCAGATGTGTGGAAATCATTTAGGTGGAAAGAATGTACATTCTGTCAATGTGATCATTTCGTCACGTTTTGCTTTCGGCACAACTCGTGTCTCCTCATTGTACGCCAGTATCTGTCCCTCCATCGAAAAAACATAGACTCACATTGCAAAACACAACCATACACAGTCCCCAAACTGGGAAATCGTGACTTCCAGTCATATAATAATAGAAACACTGACCTCAATATAGCCAGACATCTACACCAGGTGCACCTGAAGCGTCAGCAGGAACATAGCATTACAGGGAGATGTTACAGAATTGCTAAAATAAGCGCTTGTGTCAATGTGTTCATAACAATTAGGCTGTTCTCACATTTGGTTTGACTGCTAGGTCTGAACCTGTCTTTAAACATAGTATTCGGCTTCAAACGGCAGTCTTCATCAAAAAAGGGAATTGTTGTCCAGTTCACTTTTTACCCATGTTTGGTTTTAGTACCAAATTTTATTGTGGCATTGTATTAAAAATACACTACCATTCAAAAGTTTGGGGTCATTAAGTTTTTTCAGTAAGAAATTAATACTTTTATTCAGCAAGGATGCATTAACTTGATCAAAATTGACAGACATTTTTAAATGTTTGAAAAGATATCTATTTCAAGTAAATGTTTTTCTTTTCATCTATATATTTGTCAGAATAGTGGGAAAACACAGTTTTCACAAAAATAAGCAGCACAACTGTTTTCAACATTGATAAGAAGAAATGTTCCTTGAACAACAAATCATCATATTAGAATGATTTCTGAAGGATCATGTGACACTGAAGAGTGGAATAACGGCTGCGAAAAATTCAGCTGTACTATCACATGAATAAATTACATTTTAAAATATATTCAAATAGAAAACAAAAAATTTTTAAATTGTAATAATATTTCACAATATCGCTGTTTTTACTGTGTTTTTGATAAAATGAAAACAGTCTTGGTGACCACAAATCTAACCGACCCCAAACTTTCAAATGGTAGTGTATGTCATCAGTAAATAAGGTGGATTACTTTCACAACAATTGTGAATCATACTTGGTACATACTTGCCGATTTGGGTTTGGGTTCACACCATCAGCTTTAGTGTGAAAACAGCCTTTTTCTCTATTTAGTCTAAAGCCGTTGGTGGTGTGGGTCACGAACAGGCATTATTCTGAAGGTCACTGTTGTCTTATGGGGCAGGATGGTGTTTGATGACCATACATGGATAATAGAACCATTTAGGCCGTTTTATGGCAGCTTGCAGGTGTAAACTCTATGCATTCTTCTTATTCCATTAGTAGCTTTCAAAGGTTTGGAGCAACTCGGGAGTTGTTTCTCATGTGTATCTTTATGAATGTTCTAATGTACTCAGCTAATAAGCCATACCCTCTTTAGCAAGCTGCTCAGACTGATGGCTCTTTGATGTTGATGGCTTCAGGCACTCAGCTGGTTGAACGATGGAATCTTCTCTTGTCTTGCTTTTTTATGTATCCACAATGCTAACTGGCTACTCCTTTGGTGTTGTTCAGGCAATCTTTAACTTAATTGATAGACAGAATGAGGTCTTGCCCCATGGAAATAAGTGAAGCCGTTAAGTAAGCTGTGCCAAGCCATTTTAGATATGAGAGGGAAAGAAACTCCAACAACATGCTAATAGAATGTTAGCAATGTACCTTGCCAAGATGTGCATCGTCTGGGAGTGCCTTCTCTTTTTTCGCTTTTAAAATACCTTCTCATTTTTCAATTTAATACAACTGAAAATAATGTTTATTTCACAGAAAAGTGTAAACACTGTGGATCAAACAATAGTGTTAGCTGGGGGCGGGACTACTCTCTTCATTATAAAGGGTTGTCGATAGGGGTGTAACAATACACTCATGTCATGATTCAATTTGATACATACGACGGCGTTTTAGTGCCACGTTAAAAAAAAAAAAAAAGATTATGAGATCAAAGTCAATATTTTGAGAAAAATGTCAAAATGACCAGAATAAAGTCCTAGTAATATGAGAATAAAGTCTAAATATTTTGAGAATAAAGTTGAAATATTTTGAGAATAAAGTCAAATGTGAAATGACTTTAATCTCGTAATCTTAGATGTTTTTCATTTTTTAACGTGGCACTAAAACGCTGTCATAGATGTACAATATCTCCCCACGATACGATACTCTCGCGATGCAAACAAAGCCAAAATATAGTTCAAGGAATAGTTTGCCCAAAAATGAAAACTGTCATCATTTACTCACCCTCCACTTGTTCCAAACCAGTATGAATTTCTTGCAGGTGTTGGACACAAAAGGTATTTTGAAGAATGTGAGTAAGCAAGCAGTTGACGGTAGCCATTGACTTCCATAGTATGGAAAAAATACTATGGAAGTCAGTGGCTACCATCAACTGTTTGGTTACCAACATTCTTCAAAAGATTTCATTCTTTTTTTTATGTGTGTTCAGCAGATGAAGGAACCTCTTACAGGTTTGGAACAACATGAGGGTGACTAAATGATGACAGAATTTACATTTATGTGTGAACTATCCCTTTAAAATGTTGTTTTATTTAAATGATTACTTCTAAGAAATATGATAAACAGTGAAAATGCTGAATTAGGTGTACCTGAAGATTTTTGGACTAAACACATTTAAAAAGTTAAAATTGTATTGTATTGTATTAAATAATGTATTTTATTTTTAATTTATTAATGATATTTAATAAACATGGAAGCTCAAATGTATGGCCTTCTCGGTATACTATATTTGATGGGCTCCATTACCATTATTTGATGATATTATTTTAAATTTATTTGAAAACTTTTTGAACTTTCATTTTAGGTAAACTACACACTACAATACATATTGCCGCTTTCCACAATACAAATTACTGCATATCTGTATTATGATATATTGTGACACAACATATTGTTACAGCCCTAGTTGTTGACATACTTTTGCTCATGTACATGGACATCTTGGCAATGTACATGTACTACCAAAATATTTAGCCATTCCTGTCCTACACAAGACATACACAAAAGCTAGTGAAGAAAAGCTTTAAATAGTCTGCAAAGTTCCAACTGAAGTGTGTCTGGATATAGAATACACTAGGGTTCTGTTATCATAGGGGATGTTGCTATCTCTCTGGTCTAGCTGACACACCACTTCCCCTAAAGGGCTGCACCCTGGCCAGAAAATAGGTTGCAAATGAATTGGACCTGATCCTCTAGCAATTCCAGTCATTATGGGGCCATCTGTGACTCACAGTAGGCATCAGAGAGCCTGCCATGTCAGAGGGAAAGAGAGAATCTTCAATCACTATACTACAGACGGCAACATCACACTATAGCGGGAACATTCGGTGGTGAGAGTGAATGTTATCTCGGGACGTCCAGTATGAACAGAATGCATCAAATGGAGGGCAGTCGGATCACTCAAATCACTTATTACAACTGTTCTGTATGAATGTTTGCACATTTATTCATTTACTTTTGAATAGTGTTTCAAAGCTGTCGATGTAGCAATATATGTAATTCCTCTATGATGTAAATGTTAATGTTTTGAGCTTTTTACTAATTTATTAGATTTGTTATATATTTATGCTATTTATTTTATACTTGTGCTGGACAGTAATGGCTGTTTGTGCAAAGCCTTCTTTTTTTGTTATGGAGGAATCTTGTTTCTTCTATACACAAAGCTTTGGCAATGTCTGAGGAGTCCGCTTTATGAATTGATCTTTTTATCTGATTAGCCTCAAAAAATATTTTCCAGTAACACTTTATAATAAGGGTCAATTTGTTAACATTAATGCATTAGGTACAATAAACATCTTTTTATGAATCAGTGTTATTTTAGTATTATATATAAACTATTATAGTATTTTTTTTTTTTTGAATTGGCTTTTATTTTTATATTTTTATTTTAATGTAGGTTTCAGAACATTTTTTGGTGTTTATTTTTTTATTTCAATTTTAGTAATTCAGTTGTAGTATTTTATATAAATTACCAAAAGTATTTTAAACTAATAGTTTTAGTTTTACAGTGACAACTCTTTTAGTGATCTAGCTTAATTTTGTTAATTTTAATAGAAATATATTTTTGTTCATTGTTACCTTATAATACTAATACATTCATAATGTATAAACAATGCTCATTAATAATGTATAATAATATTGATTTATTCAACTTAAAATGTTCAAATATATTTGTATATGTAGAATTTAACATTAATAAATGCTGTGAATGTATTGTTTATTTTTAGTGTATGAAACCCTTTACATTAACTACAGTCATGTTAACAAATTGAACCTTATTGTAAAGTCTTGCCAATTTCACTTTATGCCAGTTTGCTTGTACTTGATGTAAACAGAGACGGTTTATAGAAGGCTGACAAGTTCAAATGTCAACTATAACCCAACCCTAACCCTAGTCCCAAAGATTTGGTGGTAGAGGTTGATTCTAAACCAGCTAACCAACAGAATGCGCATATGTTTAAATTGGCATTGTTTGTCGACATAGCTTGATGTGCAGGAATTTCAGCTGTCACTCTGCATGATCAGAAGATTGCCTCAGCTTTAACAGTGTTTAGCCATCTAATGTATTCCCTTTGTTCTTGGGCCTAAACTAATTATGTGTAAAAATGTATTAAAGGAGCGGTGCTGTAATTTTTTTAGACAAAAGATTTATTTATTCAAACATACAAGGTATTTTTATGAGACTTTATGGACAACAGTATGTCGGTATTTGTTTTTATTCACAATTTTAGTAGCCTTTATTAGGCATTACGGTCAAGGTGGTCTATAATATCTGGAGAAAGCTATCTGTTAGCATTTCCATTCATCGCAACTGCACTTACTAAAAATATGTGATTTCAAATCTGCTCATAGTCAGTTCTGCATCCATTCCTTGCTTCTAAAAGCCCTGATGGAAGGTTTTTTGAGGCATCTACTATCGGGAACAAACCTGGTTAAGCCAACTAGCTGAACATTTTGAGTACAGTATTTACATTCATAAATCTTGCATTGGTCAGCTACAATCACCAAATCAATCTTTGTGCTTCAAGTTAGAGCACAAAGAAAAATATTAGATATACTGTAGTATATACAGTATTATATCTAATGCTTATATGGAAGCTTTTTTTCCACCACGGGATAAAAAAATAAAAAAGGTAATTGCGACTATTATCTCCCAATTCAGACTCAGAATTGTGAGATATAAATGCAGAATTCTGAGGAACAAAGTCAGAATTGCAAGAAAAAAGTCTTGCAAAACTCACAATTCTGAGGGGGAAAAAAAAACAATTTTGAGATATAATCTCAGAATTCCGAGATATAAACACAAAAGTGTGAGATATAAATGCAGAATTCTGAGGAACAATGTCAGAAGTGTGAGAAAAACATCTGATTTCTGAGTTTATATATTAATATTCTGAGTTTATAATTCACAACATAATTTTTAGAAAAGAAGTCTGAATTGTGAGATAAAAAGCTGCAATTATAAACTCACGATTCTAAAAGAAAAAAAAACAGAATTGCAAGATATAATCTCAGAATTCTGAGATATAATCAAAAGTGTGAGATATAAACTCAGAATTGCGAGATATAAATGCAGAATTCTGAGGAACAATGTCAGAATTGTGAGAAAAACATATGATTTCTGAGTTTATACATTAATATTCTGAGCTTATAATTCATAAGTTTTTAGAGAAGACGTCTGAATTGTGAGATAAAAAGCTGCAATTATAAACACAATTCTAAAAGAAAAAAAATCAGAATTGCAAGATATAATCTCAGAATTCTGAGATATAAACTCAGAAATCAGATGTTTTTCTCACAATTCTGACATTGTTCCTCAGAATTCTGCATTTATATCTCGCAATTCTGAGTTTATATATTAATATTCTGAGCTTATAATTCACAACACAGTTTTTAGAACAGACGTCTGAATTGTGAGATAAAAAGCTGCAATTATAAACTCACAATTCTTAAAGAAAAAAAAATCAGAATTGCAAGATATAATCTCAGAATTCTGAGATATAAATGCAGAATTGTGAGATATAAATTAAATTGCGAGATATAAATGCTGAATTCTGAGGAAAAAAGTCAGAATTGTGAGATAAAAACGCAAAATTGCGAGTAACTCAAAATTGCAAAATATAAACGCAGAATTCTGAGGAAAAAAAGAACTGCGAAATTGAAACTCGAGTTTATTTTTGAATTCTGAGTTTATATCTTGTAATTCTAATTTTATATCTCGCAACTGAAAATTCTTAGAAAAGATGTCTGAATTGTGAGATAAAAAGTTGCAATTGTAAAGTTGCAATTCTGAGGAAAAAAATCTGAATTATGAGATATAATATCAGATTTCAGAGACATAAGCGCAGAATTGCAAGACATAAACAGAAAAAAATCTGAATTGCAAAAAATGAAGTCTGAATTCTGAGTTTGTATCTCGCAATTCTGAAGAAAAAAGTCTGAATTTTGAGATAAAAAGTTGCAATTATAAACTCACAGTTCTGAGGAAAAAATTTGAATTGTGAGATATAAACTCTCTCTCTCTCTCTCTCTCTATATATATATAAACTTCTAATTGCGAGAAAAAGTCAAAATTCTGAGTTTAAACGTCTAATTGCGAGAAAAAAAGTCAAAATTCTGAGTTTATATCTCACAATTCTGAGAATTCTAAGAAGAAAAAAAAATCTATTTATTCCATGGTAAACAGGCTTTCATATATTTCAGCTCTTCGTGATCACGCACTACACTTGTTTATGCATTTTAATGGTTCTCTGGTCAGTTATATACCGAATTAATTTCTAGCAAGGGCGCAGTTACAGACCGGACTTTCAGTTCACTCAGAATGCCCTTGAGTAGCATAAATATCTTACGCTTTCTCCATAAACTTTCATCGGCTGTCACGTTTTCTCTCTCTTCCTGCCCATCTCGCCGCATCCCGTTCATGTGTGCGGGAAGATTAGCAGGAGCGCAGGTGCGCCAGAGCTCATTAGCTTTATGAGAGACTTGATAGATGGTTTGCTTTTCAGAACATTACACTCCAACCCTCTTCACATCATATGAGATTGAAGAGTATGAATATTCAACAAAAAATACATCCTTTTTCGTCTGTTATTCAGTAAAGAGTAGAACGAACATGTTCTCTGTGCCACTTGAGAGGTGGAGTGTGTGTACCATCAAAGATAATAGATTTTTTTGTTGTTTCCATGAATAATGACGTTATTGTTTTTTATTAAGTAGGTATTGTAGATATGAATTACATAACAGATATATCTGGTGTTGATTATGTCATTGAAATATCTACATCTGCAGATTTGTGTCTTGTGCATTTCATGGTGTAACTGAATCATTGTGCTGGAGATTTAACTCATGTGGCGATGTATGCGGTCGCTGGACCCGCAGCATCCTAAATACGAGATATTCCAACATGCTGGCACTGAACGGGTGCAAAGTGTTTCTAATGCTTTTCTTTTCTAATAAAATGTTATTTCGCTCATGCTTTGTGAGCCCTTTCTTCTGTTCCTGTTTTCTTCATAAATGCTATTCTTACTGTTCTCTACCCCTTCATCTTACCTGTTTAATTTGTCCATCTGTGCCTTTATAAAAAAAAAAATTTAAAAAATCTGAATTTGATTCAGACAATAACATAGTCTAATGAATGTCACAGCTAAAGGGCATTTGTAGGCACAATGTACAGTGGAGTTACTATGGTATTGCCATTGCCATGCTTCTTGCAAAAAATAAAAGTAATTAAAATGAATAGGATAGTTCACCCAAAAATGAAAATCCTGTCATTATTTACTCACCCTGGTGTTGTTTCAATGCTGTATGCCCTTTCTTTTTCGAACCACAAAAGGAGAAAACGTCCTGCTCGCTGCTCATCCAATGGCAGTGAATAGTGACCAGCATCAATCTTTTTAAAAAAGACACAAAAGTATCACAGAATGATCCCATGTGACACGTGCTGTATTCCAACTTGTTCTCGGGGTGTACAATAGGGTTTGGAAAAAACAACAACAACAAAAAACCCTGAAATTTAATGAAAATCCTGACTTTGCCCATTGGTCTTTGGTGCACAATGTGCGTTCATGTAACTCTGTATCACAAAAACAGAAAAATGAACTAAAAATCACAATTCATGTTACTTAATTTTATTGTTACTATTGCACATGTTCATTGTAATTAATACATTAAACATAGTGTACCCATTTTTCTCCAAACTTTCTCTCTTTACTGAACAGCTATCCAATAACTTTCATGACCTATACGTGACATCTGCAGAAAAGTAATTTCAGTGAAACTGCAAGTTTTGGTTGAAAAATACAACAACAAACAATTTGGAAAATATTATTTGTAATGTAATATATTTCAATTTCCTGTTGACTTTAAAGGAAAAGCTCAGCCAAAAATGAAAATTTGCTGAAAATTTACTCTCCCTCAGGTGATCCAAGATGTAATTGAGTTTGTTTCTTCATCAGAACAGATTTGGAGAAATGTAGCATCACATCACTTGCTCACCAGTGGATCCTCTGCAGTGAATGGGTGCCGTCAGAATCCAAACAGCTGATAAAAACATCACACTAATCCACAAGTAATCCTCCAGTCCATCAATTAACATCTTGTGAAGTAAAAAGCTGTGTTTGTAAGAAACATCCATTAAGGCGTTTGTAACTTCAAACCGTTGCTTTAGGCTAAAATACAAGTCCTCTGTCCTGCTTTCTTCATTGAAAAAATATTTTGTCTGAATCAGGAGAGAAATATGCACAAATCAAACACCATTTACAAGTGAAAATCAGCTGTCTAAATCAGTTCTAAGCAAATATGTCTGGATTTTTATGTGAGAGGACAACAGGGGATGAACTTTTTCCCTAGTTGAAGCGTTATCGACTTGGCCATATTTTGGCCAGAAGCAACAGTTTAAAGTTTCAAATGCCCTCAACAGATAGTTCATCATTTACTCTGATGGAGAGAAAGTGATGTCAGAATCCTTTTAATAATGGATTTGCTTCTTACAAAGGTGCAGCTTTTCACTTAACAAGATGTCAATAGATCGAACTGGAGTAGTGTGGATTACTTGTGGTGTTTTTAGCTGTTTAGCATAACTCAAAATTTGCTCAGAAAGAAAATGAAACTTTTCTGTTTATTTAAAATTAGATTTACCAGGCACTGTTTCCCAGAAGGCCATCTGGACAGGTGAGGTGAGAGCGGACAGGAGCAGTAATGAGATGAGGGGGGCCGTAATGATCTGCTGACCTTGCTGAGCTCAAGGCTGCGGTGAGGACGGTGATGGCTTGTCACAGCACAACATGCATCTTGCAGCCCTCCAGGCTTGAGCTGCAGAGATTTATCACTTACACTGTTTGCCTGTTCACTTCCACAGGCAGCGGACTGCGAGAGCTTTGGATCAGTGAACTCTCCTCTCTCCCTCTTTATTACTTTATTCATTCACCTAAATGAGCACCTGTGGTTTAACTTACATCAAAAACCTGATGAAATATTTGTTTTGGAGGGATTATGTAATAGGCCTTATGCATAATAGACTTATCATTTCTAATGAGCCTTGACTCAGAAGTGTTTTATTAAGCATTAAAAACAGAAGCAGCAATATTAATTAGGTTCTCATAGCTCATAAATATTTATATATGTCCATGTTTAACAAAAACATTTTTATATACATATATATATATGTATAGATATATAGATATGTAAATGCTGAATGATGACTTCTAATATTTTGTAATGCTTTAACTTATTAATGGCTATTTCTACTGTATTAATTTACTACTGTACAATACGTCGATGCAATAGCCACAGGGCTGGTTTGATATGTCTGACGCAACGTTTACTTTAAAAACATATTGTGAAGCATTTACATCAAAATAAATAAAAATACATAGCCTGAAAAATATTCCCTGGCGGAAATTGTGACAACTAGCCAAGTCCAAAAAAAGTTAACCTTACAGTAAAAGCTGTGTGGACAGGCTTGCGTTTATGTGAAAGCTCATATGAAGCCTTGAGAATGACGCAGAGAACATCAATCCAAACAGCCATATGCCAGGAAACCTTCAGCGGTGACAGTAGCTTCAATATGTTTTCTCTTCCATCAACCACTGACCTAGATGACAGAGATGGTCCTCTATCTATCATTTTCTCTTATATAGGTCTGTGAGAGCTGCTCTGGTCATTGCTATTCCATCTGACGAAAGGCTCGACTGTAACGCCACCCAGAGGACCGGGTGAGTAGGCCTATGACAATCAGTGTTGCCAGATTGGAGATGTCCAAGTATCGTACCAGAAGCTCAAAATTATCGTACACGAGTCAAACGTTCAGAATACAGCGATTTATCTAGATGTTACAGCTATTTATTCTTTTCAGCGCTTTTCTATACTTTATTGCTAAACTATCGACCTCAGCTTTGAAACAACTGACCTTAAGTGCGGCAGGAACGTTAACTTGTGCGAGAGAGTCATTCTCCACGAAGACGTGAGATGAGATGAAAGACATACACCATGTTCAAGTCTCTTCACAATCAATAAGGTAGACGTAGAATCCACACAGCTAAGTCAATGAGTACAGAAGCCCTATGATTACCTACGACTAACATTTGGTGTCACAAAATTCTGGAATTATCGTACATGGTATTATTGATCGTACATCGTACAGAGGTCAAAATGGTACAAATACGATAATTATCGTACGTCTGGCAACATTGATGACAACTTTACATGCCTTGTTTTAACAAAATTAAATAAGAAAGAAAGGGCAATGAAACAATTTATTGTGAACACCTAGGTTAGATGATATGAATGTAACGCGGATGAAAACTATGAGGGAAAGACTTTCTTTAAAATGCTACACATTTCACTTTTTAAAGTAAAATTTAAAGTTTTAAGTTAAAGGTTTTTTTTCTTCTAAAGTTTCGTCAGTTGAACATCAGCATGTTGTTAAACAGTACAATCCATTGAACTTCTAGTTTTCAAAATTAGTTGTTTTTTTATTAGTTGTGCTAATTTTTCAGGAGTAATATACATAATTTTTTAAATATTAAAATGAATCGTTTTTAAACCATTTTATGATTGAATTTATATTAGTTGTGGCAAAAATAATAAACTAATAAAAAAATTAATCTCACCAAAAATATGAGTATATCATAAAATAATTTAAAAGACTATTAGTTTTAATAATTAAAAAAAAACTACTGTCACCAAAAATATCCACACAATCATAAAATAATTAAACCTGAAATATAGCATATAGACAGTTTCCCTCACAAGTATGTACTACAGTTTAACAGGCTTGAACAAAAAAGAGAGTGAATTAAAAATGACAGAATTTTCAATTTTTTATTGTGTGAAAATTAACAACAGAGTAATAGCTAATGGATGAATATATATGTATATATATATATATATATATAATTGTGCACAAAATAGTACAAAAGTCTCTATGGAACCACATTCTTCCTTTTTCTTTGTTCTGTTCTTTTGCTGGGTCAGCTTTTCATTTGTATTCAGAGACCAGAATAGGAGTGATTGAACACAAGGGAAGAGAATCTCTGAAAACAAGGTTACAAAAGCAAGCCTTGCACCTGCAGATGTAGAGTACTGACGATAATCCTTCATATGGCGTTTGGAGATGTTTGTTGCTGCACCTGTTCTCTGAATAAACAATTAAACATGGAGTCTGGATACAAAACACCCCTGGAATCAGCAAATTGTGTGCTGACTCAAGGATCTGAACCCCACATGTGCCTCTGGGTTCAATCCTCACATGAGCCCACAAACAAGAGCTTTTAATGTCACTTTCTTGGTGAGCGAGCCGAGATTGACGGCATATGATTCCTGTTCCCACAACCGCAGCGTTTACTAAAAACTCTCAGTATAGCGTTGTTTCATATATAAGACATTACCTGCATTAGCAAACGGTGCAAAATAACAAACACAACTGCATCAACAAAATAATGACAATCGATTGACTTCATGTACACTGAATTCCACAGTGTGTATAATTTTAGCCACTGCTTCAGCGGTACAATTTTAGATATTTCACCTTTCTATAGATAATCTGATTATTCTTTCTGCCTGAAACATGCTGACCGGAGTGAATGAAATGATTTTGCTGACTCTTAAACCCCACTTTCTTTACCCTGAGCAACTTGTACAGTACTTTGATTTGCGCATTGCTTGTGAAGGCCTATAACATTGACTTCCATAGTATTTCTGTTCCATACTATGGAAGTCAATGAGGACCAACAACTGTTTGGTTACCTACATTCTTCAAAACATTGTTTATGTTCAACAGAAGACAGAATTTCATACAGGTTTGGAACAACTTGAGGGTGAATAAAAGATGACAGAATTTATTCTTTGGGTGAACCATCCCTTTAATATGTATGAGTGCCATTTTGTCAAGCAAAAATAAAACATTGATTTGCGGCATACATCTAAAACAAAAGTTCTTGCTATATGGTTGCTCAACTCTGTATCGACACAGGTATTTTACAGAGGAGACTGTTTAGATGTTGTAAGAATGCAGTAAACAATTCAGTTCAGTTCACAGATGCCCTTTTCACCCTATTGCTTGTGACTTTACTGAACCTCAGTTTATCTGCCCACATAGAAAACAGCTGCCATATCACATCTAAGGTTTATTTAGTAGCAAAGTGTTAAAGCACACTAATATTAATTCTACTGGACAGTAAGACCATTAGCTGTACACTAATTCTGTCAGGGTTTGCGCCTACAAAAAATGTCTTCCCAATACTCTGTTGATCTTAGGAATGCTTGATAATCAGAAACAGGTGTTTTGGAGCAGGAACTGATTTGTTAAATTCATGCTTATTTATTATACACAGACTCATTTTTATCAGTATATTAAGTTTTGATATTATGTCTTTGCAAGTGTGCTTAGGCTGTGTTTCAATGAATCACTTGTATGGCAGCCTTGTACTGAGAGACACTGATTGCATTTCCCATATAATGAGGCCTGCATCAATATATTTGTCACGTTCAGTTACACCAGGGTCATTTAAAACCGCCATAGGAACATATTTCCCAGCAGAAATGACACCTGCTTACCATCAGCCACATGCATTTCCTCGCAGGAAGCCCTGTCGCATATTCCTCTGGATGTAAACGCTTCCGTCACAAATCATACGTGCTCTCGTTTCACACTGCTGGTGGCCTCCAAATGGATTTTTTTTTTCATTTTCCATGATCATAAATGAACATCACCTGGGCCATGTCTCATACAGGACTAGAGATCGAACTTTCGAGCGTACAGCATTGTCAGAACGGTAAATCCATGGCCTTCAAGTCACCTCAATTACAGAGGAGAAGACGGGCAGTAATGCACACCCATATCGGAGGAACCCTGAGCTGTACCTGAATACTAATGACAAAAATAAGCAATGCTCCATTCACACAGTAGGACACAAATCAGACTTGTTTTCGTCATGCCTGAGTACTTATTGAGTTACTGTCCTGATTTGATTTAAGTAGAGCTTTTTAATGTAGTCTAAAGGAGTTTAATAAGGACATATTGACTTTTGATGGATGTTGCTTAATTGTGTTTTCGGAAATGACAAAAACCTTGAAAACTAATCAATATGCTTTTATTGGTTTAAATAATAGACTTTTTATGGATATTGCTTAATTGTGTTTTGATAAATGTCAAAAAAAGAGAAAACTAATCAATATGCTTTTATTGGTGTAACTAATAAACTAGAAATATACATATTTGAATGTAACCAAGCACCATATACACACAGTCAGGAATAATACAAACAGGTCAATTAAACTCAGTAAACAAAATAGATTCTGGTTTAGAAAGACTAGTTTAAACTAGTTAAACATTTAAGAAAGGACTATACAAACATATGTACAAGGACAAAGTACAAGACCCAACTAATATGAGAATATTCACATATTTAAAACCCCCGTGTGACCTGAGAAAACAGTTATTCTACAGCCCTTACTATAGTACATTAACAAACAGCTCTGTACTGTTACTTTTTTGTGATTGTTCAGCTTTTATTATTCAGTAATACATGTATTTGTGTGTAAACTGTGCTTTAATTGATCTCTATGCATATTCTACAACCATATTTTTGAGAAATTTAAATGGCTATTTTAGAGCTCCATTAATCAGACATGGATGTTAACAGTTGGAAAAATGGGTGACATGGCAAGTACAAGAAGGCATAAATAGGTGACATTAACAGTGCGTGTCAAATAAGCAAAGTGTGCAATTATTTTGACAAAGTGTGCAATTATTTTGACAGAATATGTTAGTTTTTATAAAAGGTAAGAGGTGAAATCAAATATAGGACAACGTAATGTGCAACCTCTGTTGTATATTCATTTTAAACTCATTTCCTATACCAAAAAAGTAAACTCATATTTTCCTGAAACCCATATACATCAGGAATGGTCTGTGGAGAATTTGGTCTTTAAAAAAAAAAAAAAGAAATCAGCTGACAAGTTGGTCCCTAAACAATCATATTACTTTCATCTGTATGAAATAAAAAATAGAAAAGGTAAATTTCAGCCTCTCAAATGGACTCTCGCAATCATTCAGTGTCACACGCTGCAGGGAGGGCGTCCAGAACTGGTTATTGAGCGAACATTCAGTTGAGTGGTTTTGTCCTCAATTACCAGACATTCCCCTGTATATTCTACTCTTGGGAGAACAGAGTGC
>JAFVLL020023565.1:28086-62637 GCA_021397915.2 Tor tambroides | reverse complement strand
CGTGACTTCCAGTCATATAATAATAGAAACACTGACCTCAATATAGCCAGACATCTACACCAGGTGCACCTGAAGCGTCAGCAGGAACATAGCATTACAGGGCGACGTTACAGAACTGCTAAAAAAAGCGCTTGTCAATGTGTTCAGAACAATTTGGCTGTTTTCACACTTGGTTTGAACCTATCTGTCTTTAAACATAGTATTCGGCTTCAAGCGGCAGTATATTTGCATCTTCATCATGTGTTTCTCAATACATGCGGCTGCTATCAAAAAAGGGAATTGTTGTCCAGTTCACTTTTTTACTTATTTGTTTGGGTTTAGTACCAAATTTTACTGTAGCACTTCAATCTGTACTAAATATACAGCAATGAGTACAATTTCAGTAAACTTTTTCCAATAAGAAATTAATATTTTATTCAGCAAGGATTGATTAACTTGATCAAAAGACTGGAATAATGGCTGCTAAAAATTCAGCTTTGCATCACAGGAATAAATGACATTTACACTTAAATTGTAATAATATTTCACAATATTGCTGTTTTTACTGTGATTTTAATCAAATAAATGCAGTATTAAATCCATAAATCTAACTGACCCCAAATGTTTGAATGTTAGCGTATGTATACTAAATAATATGCCATCAATAGCTTCTGGCATCCACAAACAAGGTTGGATTACTTTTATAACAATTGTGAATCATACTTGACTCCACATGAACCCCTGTTTTCTAGACTTGGGTTTGTTTTCGTGATATCAGAAGCCGATTTCACCCCAACCAAATGGATTTGGGTTCACACCATCAGCTTTAGTGTGAAAACAGCCTCTCTCTATTTAGTCTAAAGCCGTCGGTGTTGTGGGTCACGAAGAGGCATTATTCTGAAGGTCACTGTTGCCTTATGGGGCAGGATGGTATTTGATGGCCGTATATGGATAATAGAACCATTTAGACCGTTTTATGGCAGCTTGCAGGTGTAAACTCTATGCATTCTTCTTCTTCCATTAGTAGCTTTCAAAGGTTTTGAGCAACTCGGGAGCTGTTTCTCATGTGTATCTTTATGAATGTTCTAATGTACTCAGCTAATAAGCCATACCCTCTTTAGCAAGCTGCTCAGACTGATGGCTCTTTGATGTGGATGGCTTCAGGCACTCATGAAGAACTTCCAGCTGGTTGAACGATGGAATCTTCTCTTGTCTTGGTTTTTTTTTTATGTATCCACAATGCTAATTGGCTACTCCTTTAGTGTTGTTCATGCAATCTTAAACTTAATTCATAGACAGAATGAGGTCTTGCCCCATGGAAATAAGTGAAGCTGTAAGTATGCTGTGTCAAGCCATCTTATGAGAAGGAAAGGAACTCCAACAACATGCTAATAGAATGTTAGCAACATACCTTGCCAAGATGTGCATCATCTGGGAATGCATCCATTATTACTCTTATTTCAATGTAATATGAATGCACAATAAAAAAAATGAGGTTTATTTCCCAGAAAAGTGTAAACACTGTGGTTCAACCAATGGCATGAGTTGGGGGTGGGACTAATCTGGGTCATTCGAAAGGGTTGTCGATAGGGGTGTAACAATACACTCATGTCATGATTCGATTCGATACACGATATCTCCTCACGATACGATACTATCGCAATGCAAACAAAGCCAAAATATAGTTAAAGAGAGAGTTCACCCAAAATGCAAATTCTGTCATCACCCTTCACTTCTTCTAAACCAGTATGAATTTCTTGCAGCTGTTCTTGCAGGACACAAAAGATATTTTAAAGAATGTGAGTAAGAAAACAGTTGACGGTAGCCATTGACTTCCATAGTATGGAAAAATTTAAAGTCTGTGGCTACCGTCAACAGCTTGGTTACCAACATTCTTCAAAATATGAAGAAGGAAACTCATACAGGTTTCAAACAACATGAGGGTGAGTAAATTATGACAGTTCTCCCAAAAATGAAAATTCTATCCCTTTAAAATGTTTTTTAAAAATTCTTACTTCTAAGACATATGATAAACAGTTATTAAAAAGTACTGTTCATTAAAATGCTAAAGTTGGTATTACATCAGGGTGTACTTGAATATTTTTGGACTAAATACATTTTTAAAAAATGTGTTTTATTTTTAATGTATTAATATTTAATAAACATGGAAGCTCAAATGTTTGACCTTCTGAGTATACCATATTTGATGCAAAATTTTAACTTTAAACTTTCATTTTGAGTAAACTACACAATACATATTGCTGCTATCCACAATACAAATTACTGCATTTCTGTATTATGATATATTGTGACACAACATATTGTTACATCCCTAGTTGTCGACATACTTTTGGTCATGTACGGTACATTCTTAATCACAAATGTTGCAGATAAAGCAACAAGGAACATTTTAGCAACATATTTAACCATTAAAACATTACATATTTAGCAATGCTTCTAAAACACATCAAAATGCACACTTTGAATGGACATCTTGGCAATGTACATGTACTACCAAGATATTTAGCCATATATGCCCTCATTTTAAAGGAACAAAAAGTGATCCAATATGGCAGACATACACAAAAGCTAGTGAAGAAAAGCTTTAATTAGTCTGCAAAATTGCACTGGAAGTGTCTGGATATAGAATACAGTAGGGTTCTGTTATCATAGGGGACGTTGCTATCTCTCTAGTCTAGCTGACACGCCGCTTCCCCTAAAGGGCTGCACCCCGGCCAGAAAATAGGTTGCAAATGAATTGGACCTGATCCTCTAGCAATTTCAGTCATTATGGGGCCATCTGTGACTCACAGTAGGCGTCAGAGAGCCTGGCATGTCAGAGGGAAAGAGAGAATCTACAATCACTATATTACAGACGGCAACATCACACTATAGCAGGAACATTTGGTGGCGAGAGTGAATGTTATCTCGGGACGTCCAGTATGAACAGAATGCATCAAATGGAGGGCAGTCGTATCACTCAAATCACTTATTACAACGGTTCTGTACGAATGTTTGCACATTTATTCATTTACTTTTGAATAGTGTTTTAAAGCTGTTTGTCGATGTAGCAATATATGTAATTCCTCTATGATGTAAATGTTTTGAGCTTTTTACTAATTTATTATATTTATTATATATTTATGCTATTTATTTTGTACTTGTGCTGGATAGTAATGGCTGTTTGTGCAAAGCCTTCTTTTTTTGTTAAGGAAGAATCTTGATTCTTCTATACACAAAGCTTTGGTAATGTCTGAGGAATCCGCTTTATAAATTGATCTTTTTTTCTGATTAGCCTCAAAAAATGTTTTCCAGTAACACTTTATAATAAGGCTCAGTTTGCTAACATTAATGCATTAGGTACAATAAACAACATCTTTTTATGAATCAGTGTTATTTTAATATTATAAATAAATTTTTATATTACTTATACATTTTTTGAATTAGTTTTTATTTTTATATTTTTATTTAGGTTTTACTATTTTTATTTTATTTAATTAGTTTGGCGTTTATTTTATTTTCAGTTTTAGTAATTTTGGTATTTTATTTTTATTTCAACTTTATATAAATTATCAAAAGTGTTTTTTTAATATTTAGTTTTAGTTAACAATGAGAACTCTTTAATCTAGCTTAATTTTATTCATTCATTTTAATAGAAATGTATTTTTGTTCATTTTTAACACAATGCTATACATTAATAATTTATAAACAATAATAATTCATTATTTAATGTATAATAATGTTGATTTATTCAACTTAAAATGTTAAAATATACTTGTATATGTAGAAATTAACGTTAAGTTTGATTAATAACTGCTGTAAATGTATTAATTATTTTTAGTGTATAAAACCCTTATATTGACAGTCATGTTAAGACATTGAACCTTATTGTAAAGTCTTACTGATTTCACTTGATGCCAGTTTGCCTGTACTTGATGTAAACAGAGACCGTTTATAGAAGGCTGACAAGTTCAGCTTCTGCCCAGACGTCATCAATAACCCAACCCCCAACCCCTAACCCCTAGTCCCAAAGATTTGGTGGTAGAGGTTGATTCTAAACCAGCTAACCAACAGAACATGCATCTGTTTAAATTGGCATTGTTTGTCAAAAGAGTTTGATGTGCATGAATGGGCGGTTTCAGCTGTCACTCTACATGATCAGAAGATTGCCTCAGCTTTAACAGTGTTTAGCCATCTAATGTATTCCCTTTGTTGTTGGGCCTAAACTAATTATGTGTAAAAAAAAAAAAAAAAAAAAGTATTAAAGGAGCGGTGCTGTAATTTTTTTAGACAAAAGATTTATTTATTCAAACATACAAGGTATTTTTATGACTTTATGGACAACAGTACAGTATGTCGGTATTTGTTTTTATTCACAATTTTAGTAGCCTTTATTAGGCATTACGGTCAAGAAGGTCTAGAATATCTGGAGAAAGCTATCTGTTAGCATTTCCATCCATCACAACTGCACTTCCTAAAAGTATGTGATTTAAAAATATGTCAACTTTGCTCATAGTCAGTTCTGCATCTATTCCTTGCTTCTAGCAGCCCTGATGGAAGGCTTAATGAGGCCTATCTACTATCGGGAACTAACCTGGTTAAGTCATCTAGCTGAACCTTGACCTCTTGAGTACGATATTTACATTCATATATCTTGCCTTGGTCAGCTACAATCACCAAACCAATCTGGTGCTTCTAGTGAGAGCACAAAGAAAAATATTAGATGTAGTATATACAGTATTATTTTATATCTAATTCTTATATGGAAGCTTTTTTCCACCATGGGATACAAAAAAAAAGAAGTAATTGTGAAAACTTATCTCACAATTTAGACTAAGAATTGCAAGATATAAACTCAGAACTGTGAGATATAACTCAAAATTGCAAGATATAAATGAATTCTGAGAAAAGAAGTATGAATTGTGAGATAAAAAGCTGCAATTATAAACTCGCAATTCTGAAAAAAAAAACCAGAATTGCGAGATATAAAATCAGAATTGCGAGATATAAACTCAAAATTGCGAGATATAAACGCAGAATTCTAAGGAACAAAGTCAGAATTGCGAGATATAAACTCAGAATTGCAAGAAAAATGAATTCTAAGTTTCTATCTTATTCTGAGTTTATATCTCGAAACTGAGAATTGTTAAAGAAAATCTGAATTGTGAGAGAAAAAGTAGCCATTATAAACTTGCAATTCTGAGGGAAAAAAAATCAGAATTGTGAGACATAAACTCAAATTTGCAAGATATAAATGCAGACTTCTGAGGAAAAAAGCCAGAATTGTGAGATATAAATGCAAAATTGTGAGATATAAACTCAAAATTGCAATATATAAACGCAGAATTCTGAGGAAAAATGAATTGTGAGATAGAAATTTAGAATAGCAAGGGAAAAGTCTGAATTCTGAGTTTATATCATGTAATTCTGAGTTTATATTTCACAATTCTGAGAATTCTTAGAAAAGAAGTCTGAATTATGAGATAAAAAGTTGCAATTATAAGCTTTTAAGAGAAAAAATTTGAATTGCGAGATATAATCTCAGATTTCCGAGATATAAATGCAGAACTGTGAGCTATAAACTCAGAAGAAAGTCAGAATTGTGAGAATTAAACTCAGAATTCTGAGAAAAAAACTGAATTGTGAGATATAAACTCAGAATTGTGAAATGTAAACTTGTAATTGCATGAAACAAAGTACAAATTTAAGTTTATTTTCAATTTCAATTTTCAGAATTCTGAAAATTCTGAAAAACATTCTTATTTTTCAGAAAAGTCTTTTTTATTCCATGGCAAATGGGCTTTCATATATTTCAACTTCGTGATCACGCACTACACTTGTTGATGCATTTTAATGGCTCTCTTGTCGGTTATACCGAATGAGTTTCTAGCGAGGGTGCAGTTACAGACCGGCCTTTCAGTTCTCTCAAAATGCCCTTGAGTAGCATAAATATCTTACGCTTTCTCCATAAACTTCCATCCGCTCTCATGTTTTCTCTCTCTTCCTGCCCATCTCGCTTCGTCCCGTTCACGTGTGCGGGAAGATTAGCAGGAGCGCAGGTGCGCCAGAGCTCATTAGCCTTATGAGAGACTTGATGGATGGTTTGCTTTTCAGAACATTTCACTCCAACCCTCTTCACATCATATGAGATTGTGTTTTATAATTGAAGAGTATGAATATTCAACAAAAAACCACATCCTTTTTCGTCTGTTATTCAGTAAAGAGTAGAATGAACATGTTCTCTGTGCCACTTGAGAGGTGGAGTGTGTGTACCATCAAGGATAATTGATTTTTTTGTCGTTCCCATGAATAATGATGACATGTTATTGTTTTTTATGAAGTAGGTATTGTAGATATGAATTACATAACAAATATATCTGGTGTTGATTATGTCATTGAAATATCTACATCTGCAGAGTTGTGTCTTGTGCATTTCATGGTGTAACTGAATCATTGTGCTGGAGATTTAACTCATGTGGCGATGTATGCGGTCGCTGGAGATATTCCAACATGCTGGCACTGAACGGGTGCAAAGTGTTTCTAATGCTTTTCTTTTCTAATAAAATGTTGTTTCGATCATGCTTTGTGAGCCCTTTCCTCTGTTCATCAACTGTTTTCTTCATGAATGCTATTACTGTTCTCTACCCCTTTATCTTACTTGTTAAGAATTTGATTCAGGCAAGAATGTAGTCTAATGAATGTCACAGCTAAAGGGCATTTGTAGGCACCATGTACAGTGGAGTTACTATGGTATTGCCATTGCCATGCTTCTTGCAAAAAAAGTAATAAATGTAATTAAAATTAATGGTATAATTCACCCAAAATGAAAATTCAGTCATTATTTACTCAGCCTGGTGTTGTTTTAATGTTTTATGCCCTTCTTTCTTTTTCAAACCACAAAAGGAGAAAACGTCCTGCTTGCTGCTCATCCAATGGCAGTGAATAGTGACCAGCATCAACCTTTTTTAAAAAGCCACAAAAGTATCACAGAATGATCCCATGTGAAACATGCTGTATATTCCAAGTGATCTTGGCTGTTAGTCTTTGGTGCACAATCTGCATTCATGAAACTCTGCGTCACAAAAACACAGAAAAATGAACTAAAATTCGTTTTTAAAAAAATGACAGTTCATGTTACATATTGTTATTGCAAATGTTTATTATAATTGTATTAATTCATTAAACATATGTGACCCTGGACCACAAAACCAGTCTTAAGTCCCTGGGGTATATTTGTAGCAGTGGCCAAAAATACATTGTATGGGTCAAAATGATCCATTTTTCTTTTATGCCAAAAATCATTAGGATATTAAGTAAAGATCATGTTCCATGAAGATATTTTGGAAATTTCTTACCGTAAATATATCAAAACTTCATTTTCTCAATATTTTGATTTTTTTGCACCCTCAGATTCCAGATTTTCAAATAGTTGTATCTTGGCCTAATATTGTCCTATCCTAACAAACCATACATCAATGGAAAGCTCATTCATTCCGCTTTCAGATGACATATAAATCTCAGTTTCGAAAAATTGACACTTAAGACTGGTTTTGTGGACCAGGTCACATATAGTATACCCAAAAGTGAAAATCCTTTTCTAACCTTCATTTTTCTCTAAACTTTCTCTCATCCACTGAACACAGCTATCCAATATCTTTCATGGCCTATACATTACATCTGCAGAAACATACAACAACAAACAATTTGGAAAGTATTATTTGTAATGTGTTTTAATTTCCTGTTGACTTTAAAGGAAAAATTCACTCAAAAATGAAAATTTGCTGAAAATTAACTCTCTCTCAGGTGATCCAAATTGAGTTAGTTTTTTTCATCAAAACAGATTTAGAGAAATTTAGCATTAGATCACTTGCTCCTCTGCAGTGAATGGGTGCCGTCAGAATAATCCAAAAGTAATCCACACGACCTCACTCCATTAAAACTCCACTCCAGTAAAAAGCTGTGTTTGTAAAAAACAAATCAATTAAGACGTATGTAACTCCAAACCGTAAAATACAAGTCCTCTATCCTGCTTTCTCCAGTGAAAAAGTCGTCTTGTCTGAATCGGGAGAGAAATATGCACATATCAAGCACCAAAATCAGCTTTCCAAATAATTAAACCAATATGTCAGTGGATTTTGATGTGAGAGGACAACAGGGGATTGACTTTTTCACTTGAGGAAGCGTTATTATGGATTATATTTTGGCCAGAAGCAACAGTTTAAAGTTTCAAATGCCTTCAATGGATAGTTCATAATTTACTCTGATGGTAACATGATAGTGAGAAAATGATGTGAATCTTTTTAATAATAGATTTGCTTCTTATAAAGGTGCAACTTTTCACTTCACAAGATGTTAATAGATCTGACTGGAGTCATGTGTGGATTACTTGTGTTTTTATCAGCTGTTTAGTTCAATTCAAATTTTGCTCAGAAATGAAATGTTGTTCAACTTTTCTGAAGATTTACACTGTGTTTCATTCTTTCCCAGAGGGCCATCTGGACAGGCGAGGTGAGAGCGGACAGGAGCAGTCGTGAGATGAGGGGGGCCGTGATCTGCTGACCTTGCTGAGCTCAAGGCTGCGGTGAGGACGGTGATAACTGTCACAGCACAACGTGCGTCTTGCAGCCCTCCAGGCTTGAGCTGCAGAGATTTATCACTTGTACTGTTTGCCTGTTCACTTTCACAGGCAGCGGACCGCAAGGGCTTTGGATCAGTGAACTCTCCTCTCTCCCTCTTTATTACTTTATTCATTCACCTAAATGAGCACCTGTGGTTTAACTTATATCAAAAACCTGATTAAATATTTGTTTTGAAGGGATTATGTAATAAGCCTTATGCATAATAAACTCATTATTTCTAATGAGCCTTGACTCAGAAGTGTTTTATTAAGCATTAAAAACAGAAGCAGCAATATTAATTAGGTTCTCATAGCTCATAAATATTTATATATGTCCATGTTTAACAAAAATATTTTATATAGATATGTAAATGCTGGATGATGATTGATCAATCCAGTACACTTAATACAATATTCCAGAAATGTTAAAGCACACAATATTAGGATTTTTATTTTACTATTTTTTTTGTTTGCTTATGGGTTTATTGGCGAATTTAGCCTTAAAACAGAACATTTTGTAATGGATATTGGCTAAATAAGAGCACAGAAACAAAAAGGCCTAAATTCGGGCAAGAGTCAACTATAAAAAAGTAGGCTAGTTGTCACATCTAATATTTTGTAATTCTATATAACTTATTAATGGCAATTTCTTGTTTTATTCTTATTCGCTACTGCACAATATGTCGGAGAAATATCCAAAGGGCTGGTTTGATGTACGTTCACTTTTAAATATAGGGCCTACATTGTGTATAGCATTTGCATAAAAATAAAATAAATAAATATACATAGCCTGAGAAATATTCCCTGGAGTAAACTGTGACAACTAGCCAAGGCCTAAGAAAAGTTAACCTTACAGTAAAAGTTGTGTGGACAGGCTTGCGAAAGCATTATGTGAAAGCACACATGAAGCCTTGAGAATGATGCAGTGAACAGACTGGCCTTGCGCAGAGAACATCAATCCAAACAGCCATATGCCAGGAAGCCTTCAGCTGTGACAGTAGCGGCAATATGTTTTCTATTCCATCATCCACTGACCTAGATGAGAGAGATGGTCCTGTATCTATCATTTTCTCTTATATAGTCTGAGAGCTGCTCTGGACATGAACCCATGATCTGACGGAAGGCTCGACTGTAACGCCACCCAGAGGACAGGGGGAGTATGACACAGCACTTTACCTGCCTTGTTTTAACAAAATTAAACAAGAAAGAAAAAAAGAAAGAAAAAGAAAGGACATTTATCGTGAAGTTATTCTACACCTAAGAATTTAACGCGGATGAAAACGAGACTGTGAGGGAAATACTTACTTTAAAATGGTACACATTTTACACTTTTTAATATATATATATATTTTAAATTATATTAAAAAATTAAAAAAAAAAGTTTAAAAGTTTAAAGTCAATTAAAGGGTGTTTTTTCGAAAGACGTTTCGTCAATGTTACAATCCACTGAACTTCACAGCTTCGATCGTTTAAAAAATTTTTTTTTTTTTAAATCATTTGAGCTAATATTTTTCACAACTAATATACATTCATTTTTTAAATATTA
The DNA here is from genome assembly GCA_021397915.2 of Tor tambroides. NCBI lineage: Eukaryota > Metazoa > Chordata > Actinopteri > Cypriniformes > Cyprinidae > Tor > Tor tambroides. The sequence continues at coordinate 52,495 of JAFVLL020023565.1, read as the reverse complement.
AAATTCATCGTTTTTTAAAATAATTTTATGGTTGAATTAGTTGTGATAAAAATATGAGCACAATCATAAAATAATTTCAAAGACTATTATTTTTGATAATTAAAATAAAAATATTGGAGTCACCAGACATATCCACACAATCATAAAATAGCCTAATTTTAAAAAACATGAAGTAGTAAGTGCAAAGTATGTGTGGGATTGATTTACCTCAGTTTCCCTCATATGTACTACAGTTTACATTTAGTTATTTAGTTTAACAGGCTTGAACAAAAAGAGAGTGCATTAAAGATTACAGAATTGTCATTTTAGGGCAAATTCGTTTTATTATGTGAAAATTAACAATATAGACTAGAGTAATAGGTATAAGCAATATCATTGTGCACAAAATAGTACAAAAGTCTCTATGGAACCACATTCTTCCTTTTTCTTTGTTGTTGTTTTTTTTTTGTTTTTTTTTGCTGGGTCAGATTTTTGTTTGTATTCAGACTAGAATAGGAGCGACACAAGGGAAGAGAATCTCTGAAAGCAAACCAGGCCTTGCACCTGCAGTCTTAGAGTACTGACGATAATCCTCATATGGCGCTTGGAGATGTTTGTTGCTGCACCTGTTCTCTGAATAAACAATTAAACATGGCGTCTGGATACAAAGCACCCCTGGAATCAGCAAATCTTGTTGTGCTGACTCAAGGATCTGAACCCCACATGTGCCGCTCGGTCCAATCCTCACATGAGCCCACGAACAAGAGCTTTTAAGAGCTTTTAATGTCACTTTCTTGGTGCGTGAGCTGAGATTGACGGCCTATGATTCCTGTTCCCACAACCTCAGCATTTACTAAAAGCTCTTAGTATAGTGTTGTTTCATATATAAGCATATATATTAGCAAACAGCGCAAGATAACAAACACGACTGCATCAACAAAATAATGACAGAATCAATTATGACGTGTACACAGTGAACTCCACAGTGAATAAGGCTGTGTATAATTTTAGCTGCTGCTTCAGCTGTACAATTTTAGATGTTTCACCTTTCTGTAGATAATCTGTTACAGAAGGCCATTACTCTTTCTGCCTGAAACATGCTGACCGGAGTGAATGAAATGATTTTGCTGACTCTTAAACCCCGCTTTCTTTACCCCGAGCACTTGTACTTTGACTTGCGCATTGCTTGTGAAGGCCAACCTGCAAGTATATGCTCTGATTCTCTAACATTGACTTCCATAGTATTTCTTTTCCATACTATGGAACTCAATAGGGATCAACAACTGTTTAGTCACCCACATTCTTCAAAACGTCTTTTTATGCTCAAGAGAAGACAGGAATTCAGACAGGTTTGGAACAACTTGAAGGTGAGTAAATGATGACAGAATTTAAATTTTTGGGTGAACTGTCCCTTTAAATTGTATGAGCCAGTTTGTCAAGTAAAAATGTTGAAGCAGGAAACAGGTCAGCCAACAACAGATTTTGGTAAATGAAACATTGATTAGCGGCATACATCTAAAATAAAAAAGGTCCATTCTTGCTATATGATTGCTCAACTCTTTGTTGACACAGGTCTTTTACAGAGAGGACTGTTTAGACGTTGTAAGAATGTTCACAGATGCCCCTTTCACTCTATTGCTTGTGCCTTGTGACTCTAATGAACCTCAACCTCAATTTATCTGCCCTTATAGTTTACCCTAGAAAACTGCTGACATGCCACATCTAAGGTTTATTTAGTAGCAAAGTGTTAAAGCCCACCAATAATTCTACTGGACAGTAAAACAATTAGTTGTGCACTTACTGTGTGTCAGGGTTTGGGCCTGCGAAAACATGTCTTCCCAAATACTCTATTGATCTTAGGAAAGCTTAATAATCAGACAGATGTGTTGGTGTATGAACTGATTTGTTAAATTCATGCTTTTTTTTTTACACAGCCTCATTTTTATTAGTATATTAAGTTTTGATATTATTAGGTCTTGGCAAGTGTACTTAGGATGTGTTTCAATGAATCACTTGTATGACAGCCTTGTACTGAGAGACACTGATTGCATTGCCCATATAATAAGACCTGCATCAATATATTTGCCACGTTCAGTAACACCAGGGTCATTTACAACCGCCATAGGAACATATTTCCCAGCAGAAATGACACCCACTTACCATCACCCACATGCATTTCCTCGCAGGAAGCCCTGTCGCATATTCCTCTGGCTGTAAACGCTTCGTCACAAATCATACGTGCTGTTTACCACCAAGTGCTCTCGTTTCACACTGCTGGTGGCCTCCAAATGGATTTTTTTCATTGTCCATGATCATAAATTGAGCCATGTCTCTTACAGGACTGGCCCGGTGGAGATCGAACTTTTGAGCGCACAGCATTGTCAGAACGGTAAATCCATGGCCTTCGAGTCACCTCAATTACAGAGGAGAACACGGGCAGTAATGCAGACACCCATATCAGAGAAACCAAGCAGGAACCCTGAACTGTACCTGAATACTAATGACAAAAATAAGAAATGCTCCATTCACACACACAGTAGGAGGACACAAATCAGACTTGTTTTCGTCATGCCCAAGTACTTATCATATTGAGTTACTGTCGTGATTTGATTTAAGTAGTGCTTTTTAATGTAGTCTAAGGAAGTTTAATAAGGACATATTGATTTTTGATGGATTTTGCTTAATTGTGTTTTCGGAATTAAAAAAAATATACAGAAAACTAATCAATATGCTTTTATTGGTTTAAATAATGCTTTTTATGGATATTGTATGTAATAAATAAAATAAATATAAAAAGAAATGAGAGAATTAGTAAATAAAAGTTAAAAAGTATAATAATAAATGTAAAATAATACAGGAAAAGGGTAATAAAAAATAAAGGAAAAGGGTAAAAATAAATAAATTCAGGATTAAATTTGATTACAAATGAACTATATTTGTTTTTACCAAGTAATTTATTTCTTTATTTTCCTGTTATTACATTTATTCATTCATTCTGCAGGTTTTGTCCTCCATAATATTGCTCAACTGTGTTTCAATAAATGTCAAAAAAACTTGAAACGAATCAGTATTTTTTTATTGGTGTAACTAATAAACTAGATATATACATATATGAATGTAACCAAGCACCATATACACAAATAGAGTCAGGAATAATACAAACAGTTCAATGAAACTCAGTAAACAAAATAGATTCTGGTTTAGAAAGACTAGTTGCGAACATCTGCGAAAGGACTATACAAACATAGGTACAAGGACAAAGTACAAGACCCAACTAATATGAGAATATTCACATATTTAAAACCCCTTTGTGACCTGAGAAAACAGTGATTCCACAGCCCTTACTGTAGTACATTAACAAACAGCTCTGTACTGTTATTTTTGTGTGTGATTGTTTAGCTTCTATGACTAAATGAACTGAATTATTATTCAGTAATAGATTATGTATTTGTGCAAAAACACTGTTTTAAAAGTTGAGCTCTATGCATATTCTACAACCATATTTTTGATAAATTTAACTGGATATTTTAGAGCTCTATCAATCAGACATGGATGTTAACAGTGGGAAAAATGGGTGACATGGCAAGTACAACAAGGCATAAATAGGTGACATTAACAGTGCGTGTCAAATAAGCAAAGTGTGCACTTATTTTGACAGAACATGCTAGTTTTTATAAACAAAAAAGTTAAGAGGTGAAATCAAATATAGGACAAATTAGTTTCTCTGGTCTCTGGTCTGGTTTGTTCCAGGTTTGTGCAACCTCTGCTGTATATTAATTTTTAAACTCATTTCCTAAACAAAAAAAAAAGTAAACTCATATTTTCCTGAAACCCATATAAAACGGGAATGGTCCGTTGAGAATTTGGTCTTTTAAAAAAGCCAGCTGACACTTTGGTCCCTAAACAATCATATTACTTTCATCTATATGAAATAAAAAATAGAAAAGGTAAAATTCAGCCTCTCAAATGGACTCTTGCAATCATTCAGGGTCACACGCTGCAGGGAGGGCATCCAGAGCTGGTTATTGAGCGAACATTCAGTTGAGTGGTTTTGTCCTCAATTACCAGACATTCCCCTGTATATTCTACTCTTGGGAGAACAGAGTGCCAGTCACGGTCCACTGCTGCAGACTCTTATGTAGCACAGTCCCTTAAATCCTTCAGTCCAGGGGTTTGTTAGGATGGATTTGTGAGTTCACCCTGTGGTTAGGTTGTTGTCTGGTGGCTCTAGGGTCTCAGCGATGTCCTCCAGCTCATCCAGGAGCTCAGAGAAGGAAGGTCTTCGGAATGCATCCATCTGAGAGAAAGACAGAAACAGGATAAGCTTTGGTGTTTCACTGAATCTGTTACATATACATCTTCAAAAGGGTTAACCAGGTGATTCAGGGGTCACATTATGAATGCTGAAGGTGAAAATCGCTTACTTGACAGGTGTTAGTTCTATTCACAGTCATGCCATATTAAACACGACCCTCGAGTCGCTACTTCATACCTGACAACAGCTGGCAGAGAGTTCCAGAACCCGCTCTGGGCAGCCCTTCACCAGCTCTCTGAACGATTCCACATCCAGCCCATAGTCCTGTCAACAGATCACACACTGAATCAATATTCCTTTTAATATTTCCTTTGAGAGAACACTGCATACTGAAAGATGTGGCGTTGTCAGCATTCAGTGGTTATCTCATAAAAAAATGAGAATGAACTTCTTTAGGGGCGTCAAAGACAAACAACTGTATTTTACTAGGAAAATGTAGGGTAAATTTTTTTTTAAAAAGTAATGCAAATTTTACAAACTATATTTCACATTAATACTGCAAGATAACACTTTACAAACTATAACTTACTAGAAAATGACAAAAACTTTACAAAATATACAAGAAAATTTTAAGACAAACTTTGCAATTACATTGTAATTATACGACAAACTTTACGAACTACATTTCACCACAAAATTGCAACACAAACTTTACAAACAATCGATATTTCACCAGAAAATTTTAAGACAAACTTTACGATTTCACCAGAAAATTATACAAAACACTTTATAAACTGTCACCACAAAATTGCAACAGAAACTTTACAATCTACATTTCATTAGAAAATTTCACCAGAAACACTTTAAAATCTATATTTTACGACAATTGCAACAAACTTTACAAACAATCTATATTTCACCAGATAATTTTAAGACCAACTTTAAGATTTCACCAGAAAATTATATGAAACACCTTACAAACTATACTTCACCAGAAAACTGCAACACAAACCTTAAAAATAAATTATATCTCACCAGAAAATACAAACATAAACTATATCTCACCAGCAAATTATAAGAAACACTAAAAAGGTACAGACAAACCTTACCAACGAACTATATCAGAGTTATGAAGGTCAAAGCAAACTTTACTTACTTTATTTTTTAATCAAATAAATGCAGCCTTGACGAGCATAACAGACTTCTTTCAAAAACTTTAACAAAATCTTTTGACTGGTAGCGTATACACGACAACCACGTGTCTTAATATACGTCTCATACATATATTAACAACTACAGAGAAAATGTATATCGACCAGAAAATCATTATCCTTGATGTGATAAAAGAGCACGATGAATAAATCCATACTAAAGAATCTAAATGTCCGTGCGATGGTTCCTTTGACCCAGATCAGATCTATCTGTTCTCTCCCCTCCAGACATCATTGGCTGTCCATCAGCATTAATGAAGCGTAAATGACCACACTGCTGTACACCAGAGCGCAATCACTCCGTCTGACCTTGCTTTCATCCCCAATGCAGCAAAGAGAACCATATTAATTCACGCGACATAACAAGCCTCTCTTAACCAGAGCTAGTGCAAGTGCTAAATTATGCATTCTGTGTAACGATATAGTGTACATGAAGTAGTAGTATTCATTTGCATATGCTGAAAAAAGGTGTAGAAACTGTTTTCAGTAAGCCATTTTGTCCTGCAGCACTTCTGGGTCGGCAGGGATTCTTGCTAAGATCTCACACAACATGATCCCAAAAGAGAAGACATCAACCTATGATTAAACAGGGGAAAACGGCCAGTCAGCAGAGGTTCAGTTCAGTCTCTAATAACATCAGCACCAGCACTGGCTCTCTCTCTCTCTCTCTCTCTCTCAATGAAGAAAAACAGCTCACAGTTTATTGTATCTGTTACTCATTATAAATGACTTTCCAAATCTGTACCTCAGCCCTGACCTATTAAGGTTGGCATCAAATCAGAAGGTTAATTTTTAATTAAGACGCAACTGCAAAAGGTTATGTGGATTAATGTGAAATCTATCAGTAAATCAATACTAATTTAATTTTCGAGAAAAAGGCTATCCAACCATAACTGTCCTATTTTACACTTTTCTCATTTTCATTGGTACAGCATTCTGTTCTCAGTACCTTGCGGTCGTACGGCTCTCCTCTAAGCATTTCAGGCGCCATCCAGAAGGCCGACCCCACCAGAGACAACTTCCTGTCAGGGTCATTTGCAGGCAGATCCCCCACTTCTCTGGCCAGCCCGAAGTCAGTGACCACGGCCTCCCTGCCACGCGAGGTCACTCGGATCAGGCAGTTCTGGATAGATAAAAACAAGATTCCAAATGTAGTATGTTGCATAAGATAGAAGATTTTATCTTGCATCTGTCAATGTGGTATGAGGAAAGAAAGCAAGCGAAAATAAGCAAAGGGAACAAAGTATAAGGAAGATTTTTCTCCATCTCAGATTACCAAAATGACAGAGCCGTCTTATAACCCACAATTTTTTCAAACAGAACTATGAAGCAGCACAATTACAGTATTTTGCCACAAGATGGCAGTATTGCTCCACATGAAGATTGAGCACTAAGAAATTGGCTGTATCCGAAATCGCCCCCTATACCCTCAAATAGTGCACTATTTGAGGGGACAGCCATTTTAAGTGGTGTTCGAAACCATAGTGGATGTTCTCGAGTGCACTCATTCAATCCCACAATGCACCGCAAAAACGAGTGTACAACCGATGTACACTCAACGGCTAGAGAAGACCTAGAATGCACTGTGAGCACATGCCAAGTGAATTTCGCGTCTCTACCAGAAGATGGCGCCCGCAGCTGAACTGTCCATTCATTCATTTTTTGAAGCGCTGCTCACGGCGTAATACAGCATAATACAACACAGGCACAAAATTAATTGTAAATTGACTATTAGAGTTTATAAGCATAATCGTGACAGCAGAGTTCAAGATAAATCCTTCAATCTTACTATTGGAGATTCTCACAATGATGATTAAACAGCAAGCAAACTATGTAAAAGCGGCAGTCCTTCCGGTGCACTCAGTGTCCGAATTCACTCACTCGTTTTCATTCACTCCTTCAAGTGAACTGTATGAGTGGACTAATGTAGGGAATAGTGAATGAGGGTATAGGGGGCGATTTCGGATACAGCCATTGTCTTTCCCTCTGCATCTCTAGAACAAAATCCCCAAGAGCCTAAAGAAAATCCCAGACATTACCCGACCATTTAATTATTCAAATCTGGTGTGTCATGGACAGTTTGTCATCAGCACATGACTCCAAAGCTGTGTAGTTATCCAAGCTATATAGTTCCTGTTTTCCTCTATTTTAAGTCAAGGCTCTAATATATGATTGAACTAATAATAGATAATTGTATGCAATAAAAAAAAATTGTTTTAGTACACTAAAGTTAACTTTTACGTCAGTTTTACTAAATCTTTTGCCCATGTTATTCAATGAATGTGTGTAATCAAGAGAACTTAATTTAGCGTAATTTTCCCGAGTTCTTTTAATGAAACGGTGTCAAATCAGCTTTACTTGACAAGCATTTTGTTCAGTCAGTGAATCAGTAACATTAGTGAGTAAAATGCACAAATTGATAAATATGACTCAACTTAAAGCACACACAGTAGTCTTTCACCAGAGAATCAGGTAGAGATATACATCAATAGGACATCAGTGAGAATGTACAATGAGTGTGGTATCATGCTCTGAGGTTTCATGTGTGGCAGTAACAGTACCCATGTATTTTAAGTAAACCCACTGACATAAGGCAGCTATACAACCACACGTAACCTCTGGCATGGAAACTTGAACCTGCCATGTTGTGCAAGCAGAACGAGTAATAAAGTTTTACCTCCACGCTGTGTAATGGCTTGTAAACTATAGTAGCAATATTTGTGCTATGGACTTCATGCGACTTCTGCATGGCTCTTTCTTTGTCTGGTGGATGATAAAAAGCTAAAAAAAAAAAATCTCTCAGACTTACACTGGGCCAGTAAACAACCCCCAGCTACCAACACATTAGCAACGACATAGCATTGTGGCAATGAGTTTACTTTAGCATGGACATACATTTTCTTCAGAAAATGTAAAAATCTAGTTATAAAACATAAAAGCTGTTTAAAAATGACATGGCTAAGTTATGTCTGCTTTTAAAATTGTGTGCTTGTGAGCAGGGTGAGAGGATAAAAGCTTGACAGTTGACAGGAGTCAGCGGGTCATTTCTTATGAGAGAGTGAGAAGAAAGGAAACGAGAAAAAAAGGTTAGCGAGTGAAAGCAGTTTATGGAATGGTGAATGCTGGCTACAGCATTAGCATAATAAAGGTCTGACCTCCCCATCTCTGTTCAAACACACAGGCCTGTGCTCACTGCACACTGCAGCCTGGCAACTCCCACAGTTAAACCTGTCAAGACCATGACTGTTTTTCTCTGCTTACAGCTTTATAGGGGAACAGGTTCCCTTCCCAAAATGCAACAAAATTCTTGTCTTTTAGTCATTTCAACAATATAAGTGGGGGTGTCTCATACTTTTAATACTGTTATTTACCATGGATGCACTAAATTGATTAAAAGTGACAGTGTTGGCAAAGATTTCTATTTTAAACAAATTTGTTCTTTTGAACTTTCTATTTTTACTTTCTATTTCTATAAAATTATAATGGATTTGAGTGTCCGCCATGAGACTCTCTTTGAGAAATACTGCAAGCGGAGTGATACAAATGGTGAAAGAGTTAGAGTTCTGTTATCACTAGAATGATATATTTTTTCCTTCACACATTCTGAAGAAAAACATAAAGAAGCATCACTCTTATTTTCCCCAGGGCTGATCTTGTTCCTTTTCAAAACACGTTCCCTTCAGGACACAATGTTCTTTACCAAAAAATGTTGAAATACTTTGGCCCGTGGTGTGAGAATGGTCACAGTGGAGGCATGTGGCACAGTTTTTCATGTTGTGTGCGTTTCGGTAGTAAGCACGTTATCTACATTCCATCACACTGCTATTGTGTTCATAAGCGATGAATGGAAACCATAACTGAAGTAAATCTACAGAAACCAAAGCCTTTCACTCAAGATAATATCAAGCACTGAGTTTCCCACACTGAAAAACTCAGACTGAGCGCTACTTGTCACAAAATGCCATTAATTTTTTTTTTTCCCCAAAGTGAATAGAATCAATGAAATCAATTTTTATTTCAAATATTTTTTTATTTTAATAGATTTTAAGTATGACTTGAGCATCCAGATACCTTTGGGGCCACTGTGTAAGTATGCCAATCTTCACTTTGTAAGATTATGGGAGATAATATTATGTTTATGACACAACTAATATCAGAAACTAAACTGTACCTAAGCAATAAAAAAAAATGAGGTTATATGAGAAAGGAGGAAATGGACACAAGCGAAGTGTGTTAACTACCAGTTAAACACTAAAATCTGTGGCATTATCTGCATGGTACTCGTTGAATCATGTATTGAACACATTTTGTTCAAAACATGACTCAAGTCAGGCAAGCTAATAGAACATTAGACGTAAAAAACATTAGAAATTTCAATGGAGTGACATTACAAATGTCTGTCATTAGCTATAAATGCAAGGCGTGTTCTTGGCACACACCTACAAATCTAGGTTGAACACTGCGAGGTGATATTTCATAATATATCTTTGCCATAATTGCTCAACTTTGATCCCTAAAGTCTGCCAACTCACTCGTCCTCACCTTAGAGTTGAGATCTCTGTGGTAGATATTCTTGTAGTGAAGATAGGTCATTCCTCGGCTGATATCACAGCCCAGTTCGATCTTCTCTCTCCAGCAGAGGTTGACGTCATGCCTGGCCAGCAGCTCCTCCAGACAGCCTCCGCTCACATACTAGGTGGAGGAGGGAACGACATGAGATTATAAAACTCTTCGAATTATGATTTATACAGTGAAAATGCAGCTCACTTTTGCAGCATGTTAAATCAGGAAAACTTTTTCTTTGTAGGAAATTATATACTCTTGACACATTAGAAAAACATAATGGTGAGTCACTGCTTGTGTCATGAGACTTTTTGGGCAGCACGTTGAGAAGGAAAAAAACTGGATATGCTGAATTGTGAATACTAATTCCTAAAAGTTGCCACCCACCTCAAGAATTGGATACAGCTTGTTCTCCTTAACACAGATCCCCAGGTACCTACAGAATGAAAATCACAGTACTTCAGTATCCATCTGAGAACTGAGGAATTATGCAAAGTTTAGAAGTTTGCATAGGTAATGACATAAATGACAAATGACAGAATGACAAATCATTCAATCAGCACCTGTGAACTTTATACATCTGCGTAAATTTTCATCACAACCCTTTAAATTGACTTGAGATCAATTTGAAACTCATAAATGAAACAAATTAGTAGTGCAAATACATTTTCAATCAAATGAAAGTAAAGCCTATCTAAAACTTATCTGTTATGATAGGGCGGTTAAAAGGGTGTTGCTATGCCGTTGCTTACTCAAACTCAAAGTAGTTTTTAGTTGCTATTGGGTGTTCTGGGTAGTCAAAGGAGGCCACGTTTTTATGATATTATGGTCTCTAGATATGGCCTGAATACAAAGGGTTAAATGTTAGTTCTTATCCTAAGTATGAGCACACAGAGATATTAGAATTCTGGCTGATCCCAAAACATTATTTTCATGTTATTAATGATAACTGATAAATATATTTATTAATGATATTAAAATTAAAAATATTAGTGCATTATTGTGGCTCTAATTTATGCTGTGCTCATGGAGGGCCCAGAGGCAGCCTTACAATATCTTACTATTTATAGCTTTATTATTATTATTATTATTTCGTTATTAGTAGTAGTAGTAGTAACTTTATTCATCCCCGTGGGGAAATTTTGTTTCAGTGACTTGTTTCCATGTGCGGTTTCTCACAAAAGACAATTTCAACATAAATTCCATAAATTTATTACTACTACTACTACCATTATTATTATTATTATTACTACTACTACTATTTGTGCTCTTCCTGATCCTCCAACCACCCCCCTGTCTCTGATGAATAAGTTTATTATTGTTGCTACTATTACTAATTACTAATTAATACTATTATTATTTCTATTTGTCATCTTCCTCACCCTCCAACTTTCCCCTCATTTCTGATTGAGTTAATTACTATTATTATTATTTATCATTTTTTATTAATATTATTGCTACTACTATTACTATTATTACTTATAACCTTCCTCACCCTCCATCCTCTAATTTTTGTTATTAATGCTATTATTATTATTATTATTACTGTTATCATTACTTTTATAGTTTTTTACTATTGTTATGTCTGTTGTACTTTTTTTTTTTTACGTTCCTTTGTTTATATACTTCCATCCCCAACACCCAGTCACATTTACACACACACACACACACACACACTCACTCACTAACACAAATCATGTTGGCTGTCATGTTTTGTCGACCTTGGTTATTTTGTATTTGGTTTGTCACCTGTAAATAGTATGTTTGCATAATAATAATAAAAAAATAAATAAAATAAAAAATATTAGTGCTGTCAAACAATTAATCGCATTCCAAAATAAACGTTTTTGTTTACATAATATATGTATGTGTACAGTCTATATTTATTATGTATACATAAATATAAACACACAGTATATATTTTGAAAATATTTACATGTATATACATTTATATATTTATATTCTTATATATTTATATTATATATAAATATATTTATATATAATATAAATATATTTATATATAATATAAATATATTTATATTATATATAAATATATTTAATATATAAACATAAGATATTTTTCTTAAATATATACATGCAGTGTTTTATTTATATATACAAAATAAATATACACAGTATACACATATATATATTATGTGAACAAAAACTTTTATTTTGGATGCGATTAATCCCGATTAATCATTTGACAGCACTAAATATATATATAATAGTCTAAATATATTAAAAATAAAACAAGAATTGCAAATATCAATTGTTTTAAATGCTACAGGTGTGCAGTATGAAAATGGATATTCATATGGAAATTTGTTAAAGACTTTAATGATGTTATTAAATTATTAATGTTCTTGAATATAAACTTTTGTGAGTGTTAGTCGACAGGAAAAGCAATCTAACAAAAATATTAGAAATTAGGTTTGCACAATTAAATAAAAATATCTAATATCTATCTGATAACTAACCTGGTGCAGATATATCATCTATACGTAAAAGCAATACTAATAATGATTGGCAAACATGACTAAAACTCAGTATCTAAAACAAGGGCTGTGTGTAGGTAATACAGTCTCACAGGCTGATGCTTTTAATATAAGAAAACCATCTAAATAATAGCCATTTCACCGGTTACCTTTGTTCAAGGTCAGGAAATCTTAACCCAGTCGGGTTTTATTACTCAGTATTAGGCCGACAGAGTCAGAGTTGTTTTCTTCCCATGTTCTGTGTGGGCGCTATGAGCATCAGGCCGGCGTGGGATTGATGGAAGTGATTAATCGCGTGTGCAGAGGCGGCTCACCTCACTATGTTGGGGTGGGAGAGTTTTTGAAGTAGACTGATCTCCCTCACGATGCTGTTCTGATCCACATCATTCTTATAGATCTTCACCACCATCACCTTCTTCGTGGTGCCGTGCATCACCTGAGCGAGGGAGAATTACATCATTATTGACTCAGCAGTGAGGATGTCACATACTGTACATACAGTGGGAGTTTCAACAGGAGGGATTTCCTGATACGTTTTTCCTTCACTGACATCCTGTAAACACATTCACAACAAAAAGGAGCATCACTCTTATTTTCCCCTGGGCTAATTCTGTACAGTACATGTCTCCTTTAAGACACAATGTTCTTTACAAATGCTGTCATTACTTGGCCCGTGGTGTGAGAATGGTCACAGTGGAGAAATGAGGCACAGTTTTTCACGTTCTGTGTATTGATATTAAACACGTTATCTAGGTTCAATCACTTTGCTATTGTAAAGCTCTGCTGTGATCTTAGCCCTCATTGAAGTCTTTCCTTCAAGATAGTATCAAGTGTTTCACACTATAATAATGGCATTTTTGTGAGCGTTGGTATTACTTACAATTGAAACTATGTGGTTAAAGGTAAGCTGAAGAGATTTTGCGAAACAAAAAAAGTTAGCATATCAATAATGTGGTTACTACAGTTTCCTCAGGCATTTTTTAAAACCATCTAGTTATTTTCTTGTTTGTGAAGGTTTTCAGGATCATCTAAGCTTGACAGGGTGGTGACGGTACATGACGTTAAACATGTATTTCTTAGTTGGGTTAAAGACTGTCTGCAGGACGTAGCTTGTTTTTAGGAGACGACAGACACGTCATGTCTGTAAGGTTCTGTTGTAAGGACTAACATGGCTGTGACTTACAGACAAAATGATTAGAAGATTATTTTAAATTTTGGCAACAGAATTTGGGTGGGTACAAAATCCCTAGCAATTATTTATACTGGAGATACGGAACAAAACCTTAGCTCTTGAAAGGCAGCAGGTGGTGGAATGAAAACATTTATCTTGAAGGTCTCAACGCTTGAGACCTTGATGTGCCTCATTTTCACAGCTTTGATTAAATCAGTGCACTTTCGCTAAAGGGCAGATTATCTAATCAGATTCTGTGCTGTTCAATAACAGCCACATCCATTATTACACAGCGCCTTTAGAACATTCTAGCAATTTTAGCACGTTTTTCGCAAACTTTCAATCTCCAAACAGTAATTTGTCTCGCTCCTCCATTACTGACAGGAAACCCTTACCTTGTAGACCTTGGAGAAGAAACCGGTTCCGATAAGCTCTGCGCTGAAGTCTTCCCAGAACTCTAGCTTTCGGACCGTGGTGCGGAGTTGGTGCCAGCAGTCGGTCTGGCAGTAGGTGTCTGTGGACTCATTGAGCAGTGTTGGACTGACTGGTTCTGGAGTGTCTTCTACCTCACACATCTTGGAGATCTCATCTACAACAGAAAAAGCAGAAGCAGGAGAGATAAAGCTTAGTTTTACACTGCACAAGAGTAATCAAAGCAACCAAGACTTCTTTGTAGGAAAAGAAAAGAAAAACCTGTTTTACAATATATGAAAAAAAGACTAATAATTCATTATATTATATACAGCCTTAATCATCTGACGTAATACCAGTTTTGCAGTAAAGCCTGCATTACTGCATTAAGATTAATCATACGTCCAAGACTGCATCTATTCAGAGGAAAATCCACAGATAAATAAAAAAATGCATACATTTTGATGAAAAATAAAATGTCAGAACACACAATACCTCAAATAACAATATGCTTTTACATAAGATACTTACATCTGGATTAAACATGCATTTGCATCGAGTTATTAATTTAGCCGTTTCATTGCTGTGCTTATGCTTATATACACGAAAAATCTAAATAAATTAATTTTTTAAAGGACTATCATTACTTTATCATAAGGACTTTTTTTTTTTTTCAGTATATTTTAATAAAATTTCCAATAAAAATGTGTATATCATGATATATAACCTATTGTTATTAACACCCTTGAGCACACCTGCATATTCTCCTTTGTCGTCAGTTATATCCAGTTTCAGATTTGCCCACCTTGAAAAGCAACCTGTGGTAGGTCACTCTGGATTTTGGCCAGACGTTTTCCTGTCTACATTGGCAGTTTTTGGCCTAAATAAGCTGCAAAGTGGACCAAAGTGACTTTGTGCCAATATTTAAAGGTCTAGATATACAAGATATATCCTGTAAGCATGCCTTTAAAGATGTTTTGGCTTTATTTCGGGCCAAGCAGACATGACATAACCATATCCTAAGAACTTGCAAATGTCCTCACAGGATGATCTCATAACATGAAGCAACATGAGCTTAATATTTAGACCATGGATGCTAAACACAGATAATGCTGTGCACTACATAAGCTTTTATGTACTAGCACAAACTTCCGGTTGACCATGTGCCCTATAAAGAACACAGCTTGCAAAAAAACTACTGTATGTGTGTGTAGTGTGTATAAGGCTGGACATTTCATTGAATTGCGTATTAGCGTGTCAACTGGAGATTGCATCACTGCGCGTCATGTTCGGTGCCCAGAGCACTGGGTGTCCTAACTGCCCGTTAATGTGTTTATGGTTTCGGCACGCAACATCCTACAGGGTTTCTCAGTGATGGCCCTGCCACAACCTCCATACATCAGCTGCCAACGTCTGACCCCTGGCTACTAACACGAACACACTCCCTCACACTTTATTAGATACTGTATGTGTTAACATCACCCTCGGATATTCAAAGCTCTGTATTGGTTGCAATAATCCCGAAGGTGATGACGCATTGCTGCTGTACTGGAAAGCTCTGGAAAGCAGAGTCCATAATATCAGTGTTAGCTCAGCATAAACTCTGGTTAGATAACTAGCTGGCCACACATACGGAGAAAAGGCTGCAATCATTACAGAGTCTAAGGGATTTGCTATGAGAGAAATAAAATAACTGGGTTAGATAGATCACTGCTCTGATGTTTGTCTGCAAAATACATAATTCAGTTTTTTTAAATGTTTTGGTCAATGCTTGTTTTTTTTTTTTTTTTTAAACTACCTGTAGCTACCTATTAAAATGTTTTGACATTGTTTTTGTTCTTGTAATTGCTTGTTGATGTAATTTTTACGATGACAATGCACTAACTGCAAAGTATTATGATATTACCTTGTTTTTCAGACATATACCATGGCAATACCACATTATATGAATATGCTAATCAACTAATCGTTTAGTGGCATTTACAAAACTAAAATACTTCAATTCAAATACTGAAATGTAATACTATTTCATATTCAAAATATTAAATGTTATACTAATTATATGTTATATATAATTAAATATTTAAAAATTTTATATTTAAAAGTATGTGTGTGTGTGTGTACAGCAATAATTTCTATACAATAAATTATATTATATTATTTAATAACTTTGATGACTTTACTTTTCTTAAAAATGTGCAAAATAGTAGCAATAAAAATTAGACAAAACTTACTGTATTAATGTACCATGGTACAGTATTTCCATCTGATACATTACTATACCACACACAGCACCACAAAAGTACTTTTTGTAAAGATAATTTGTGGAAAATCTATGGCATATGTGCAGTGCACCTATGCTAACAAAAAGTGTTGATTGACATTTTCTTTGTCACGCTTGGATGATATTAAATGCTGGCGCGGTACATGCGTGTGTGGCTGAATGTGTGAACAAACCAAAAAATTTTTTTGAAAACTTCCCTGAATGCATTATGGGGGCATATATACGTAAGATGTAATAAGATCCATCAGGGTCTAAATCTTGATATTTCTGTTATCATCTAAAAAGGGAGCTTTAGCACAATTACCTAAAGTAAACCGCACTCAAAGATAGACAGCACATCCAACCATCAAAGTTCATACAACACCAGATAAGATAAGAAACTCACTAATCCTGTATGATAAGAGAGAGAGAGTGATTGCTGCCAATGCATAACTAGCTGATATTTGATATCTTGTACAATCACGCACAAACCCATGCACACGCACGCACGCGGATGCACCGAGTCTTAATGCTATCCTCAGATGTCATTGTCGTTATGCGTGACACCTAAAACCTGCTTTGCCAGACGTACCTTACCTTACACTCTCACATGCAAACGACAATGGTGAACATAGGATCGACTGACGTGGTCTTTGAGGGGGTTTAGCAAGCCAGGGTGTCTCTTTCAGTGTCTGCGGGTATGTTAATGTAAATGAGACATGGAAAGAGAACAAAGACGGTTTGGGGAGCGAGTGTAGAATGGATTCAGACGTAGTGTGACGCAAAGCATTTGTTTGATCTACCTTGGGGTGAAGGATAGAAAGAAATTAAGTCTTCAGCTACACACAGCACTCCTACTGAAATGGTGAATTTCACCTCTTGATTCACTTGGAAAACGTAAGAAGAGAGTCTGAAACAAAGCAAACTTTGTTTGGAATGAAAAAATAAAGGTTAAGACTGATTTATTCTACAGCAAAATGAGCTTCATGCCATTCGTGTAGCTTTTTTTCATAATCAAAACCCCTTCCATTCCACAGAAACCCCCCCCCCCCAAAAAAAATTGGCAGAGCTGAAGGGTTAAAACAGGGCATTTTTACAGTAAATAATTCAGTGTAAGGCGAGAACTCTCGTGTGTGTGTGTCTCTTTGGATGCTCTCTTTTAGAGATCTATTGAGTTTCCTTCTGTCTGTGTGGCAACCGAAGCTCCCTGGGTCACATCCCCTCTACTTTCTATGACGTGAGCTCTGAAGCGTGTGAATGAGAGAGAAAGAGTGAGAAAAAAACAAAAAGAGGCACAGAGCGGATTACAGTTTGGCTACATTCATCCCAAAGCTTAATATTATGGTAGAATATTCAGAGCAATATCGTCTCACAGATGGTTACTGAAACCACAAGCTGTGAAAATCTGTCATTTCAGATCGGTAACCATCTCTAGTGCTTTGATTTGGCCGATAATAACCCTGAAGTCATGCGTGGGTTAAGCAGGTCTCAGTCTTCATAGGTAATGCAGACGGCACATGCATATTTTACACATTCAGGACGGGTGTGATGAGTATTCAAACGCATTCAGGACCGAGACACTTCTATAAATGCAGGTCAAATATCAGTAAAAATAGACATGGGTTTCTTCATCAGAATAGATTTGGAGAAATTTAGCATTACATCACTTGCTCACCAATGGATGACGGCACCCATTCACTGTACAGGAAGTGAATAGCAAGTGAATGCTAAATTTTTCCAAATCTGTTCTGATTAAACACATCTGCATCTTGGATGGCCTGAGAATGGGTAAATTTTCAACAAATGTTCATATTTGGGTGAACCGTTCCCTTGAAAAATGTCATTATTTAATTTTTCATGTCCATTTTCCAGCCTCTCTGATGATTAGAATTAAACATGCTCTGTTTTCGGTGCTGTGCTTTTATGGATGTCTATATGTAAGCAAGCACTTTGCATGTGACATGATTATTTATAATGAATTATATAGTTAGCACTGCCTCGTGCATTTTCATAACAAACTGCCTGCATTACATTCTGACATGTTCACACAACAATCTGGTCTGAAATGTGACGCACAAACTGTTAAGGTTGGACATGATCAGGAACACTGTTGAAAATAAACTTTCTGTCCTAACATTATGCAGAGCTGCATGTGCAGCCTCAGCTCAGAAGAGTGAAAGATTTGACAGACTATCTTATTGGTGTTAGTTTATATACAAACTGTAGTCATAGTTATTTCTTCTTTTAGTGTTCAGGATTAATAGTTTCTATCCTGTTTTATTAAGGCTTTATTAATTCATCATGACTGGGAGAGCCAAACTTAATACTGAAAAGTTGTTGTTGGATTGGCATAGAAATGTTAGAAAACAGCACAAACCGAGTGAAATGATGGTACAAAATGCTGGAGAAAACATTCTTGAAATCAACTGCCTGACTCTGGAATGTAGTCAAGTGTAAGTATCAATTAATGTCAGAACTACTTGGGGTCCAACAACCGATTGTTTTACAACAAACAGACACCTTCAGGGTGTAATCACAGGTTATCAGTTTCATTTAGAAAAACAGAGTAAAGGAGTCGCTCAGCAGGACATGGATAGCTGAGCTCTGCAAACACTGGAAAAATCTGGTACGGTGAAGTCAGAGAGGTCAGGCATTTGAGTACAGTGATATAAGGCCATGTACACTACCGTTCAAAAGTTTGGGGTCAGTACTTTTTTTTTAAATGAATACTTTATTCAGTAAAGGTGCATTAAATTGAATTTTTTCTAAAGAAATTGTTACAAATTAATTTCACATAAATGTAGTTCTTTTAAACTTCCTATTCATCAAAGAATCCTGAAAAAAATCATGGTTTTTGCAAAAAAAATATTAAGCAACATAACTGTTTTAAATACTGATAATTACAAAAAATACTTCTTGAGCAGCAAATCAGCATATTAGAATGATTTCTGAAGGATTATGTGACACTAAAGACTGGAACAATGCAAAAGCTGCTTTGCAAAATTCAGCTTTGCCATCACAGGGATAAGTTACATTTTAAAATACATTCTCAAAAAAAAAAAAAAAAAAAAGGTATTAAATAAATGTAGCCCTGTTGAGCATAAAACACTTCTTTCAAAAATATTTTGATTTTGATTGCTTCCATTGTCCTCATTTGTAAGTCGCTTTGGATAAAAGCATCTGCTAAATGACTAAATGTAAATGTTAAACAACATTACCCCAAGCTTTGAACGGCAGTGTAAAGACACACACACATAGGGTGCGGTTCATACCGAGACACCATTCTGTGAAATTCCACACTTTGTGAAGATTTTGAAGCATTGGACATGAGAAAAAGCACCTATCTGCTGTTCTTACCAGACTAGAAATCAATATCATGATGAAAGACATACTAAATAAAGCCTTAAAAAAAGACTATGGATAAAAACTAGGCTACATGAACCAAATTCAGAAAAGTCAAGAAGTCCCAGAAAAGCAACATCCACAACTGTGGCCTAAAGAACTGATACGATTGGAAACTCTTAGGCTATACAGCAAAGTCACCGACACCTGTGAAAACGAGACTCTTTTCCGTTGTTCAAGGGTTTTAAGACACTTGATCTCCATTTGCACGTGTATGGACGGATCTACCAAGTTAACACACGCAGCTCGAACTAAATCTTTAAAGATTTACCAGCCGGTAATATGCAAAACATGAGGAAAAAGGTCATCTGATTTTCCGCAAAGGAAATGTATCCTGATTACATCAAGAAAATGAGAGATTAGCTACAGCCCGAGTTCATTAGCGGGTTGCATGCCACTGCTTTGCCAGAATACAGCTGGCTAACTGAATCAAGGGCCTTGTTCTCTTTGTTTAGCCTGCATAGATGACCTTTAACCTTCTATTGAGACCTTCCACTGCAAACTGGCAACAGTGATTCCAACAACTTTCATTTTGAACTAACTGATTGACATGGAGCAATAAGAAAGGGCCTGCTGCCATTTTAGATGTCCTGGACATCGTGTCCTAATCATTTATGACTATGAGACTCTGCAGTTCTGCTCTGGGTTGAGGTAACAAACATTCCCCTCACAGAACTGTCAAAAAGGTCACTGACCTCAGGTCTGAGATGTTGCAAGTTTGGCCAAACCTATTAGCAACAATATGAAATTTAAACAAACTGGCTGTCTGTATAAACAGACATCTTGTGACCCTGAAGACTGCAGTAATGGTCACGGAAATTCAGCTTTGCAATCCCAGAAATAAATTACATTTTAAATTATATTAAAATAGGAAACATTTATTTTAAATTGTAATAATATTTCACAATATTACCATTTTTACTGTAATTTTATCAAATAAATGCAATCTTGGTGATCATAAAAGACGTCTCTCAAAAATAATAAAAAAATCTGACATCAGGGAAGTGTTTGGTACCTTGACCCAGAGTATAAAATACATCCTGACTTAAACAGAGAATAATTTCGACTAAGCTTGGAAAAAAAAAAAAAAAAAAACAAAAAAAAAAAACAAAAAAAAAAAACGCACTGACATGAGAAAATCATTCAACGTTTTCTTCCTGTACACTAACAAAGCAAATCAAATCCAGTCATTTTTTTAAACAGATTTTGCTGTGAGCCTCATAAAAGTGGATTTTCTACATCCTGTACATGATGCTTATACTAGAAATGACATGGTTCTTGAAATTTCTGTTTTCACATGGCCTCGTCCATCTGCAATGTTTCTGTTTGTGCTAAACTGACAGTACTGGTAGACACTCTGCGGTCTGTTACCTCAGTAGATATAAATATCTGATTTATTGCCTCCATTTCCATTCGTACTCTCTAACCTCTCAACTCTTCACACCTACATAATTTGCAAAACAAAGTGTCAAATCTCACAAAACATAATATAAATCCTCTTGATAGACACAAGCAATAAATTTGACAAAAAGAATAAGTCAACCACACATGATTTTAATAGCCAGTGACACACTCCTAACAATATGCATTTGCATTTGTAATTTATTCAATTGAATATTTGCCAACCGCAATAAATTTCCAACATATGCCATTCAGTAACAGCTGGGCAGACGGGTAGACTAACTGTTATTTTCCGCTGCAATACAATCCACACTTCTGACCTAACTTGCAACTAATTTTAACCCAGGCTATTAGGGTTCATATCCCTCTCAGACCAAACAAAATACACATTGACATATAGCTTGTACGTAAAGGCAGCCAAAATATGTCCTGCATTATCCTTTTCAACAAAAAAGCTGAGAAGGAAAGTATTTTACAAGTGAAACTATAAATACTTACTCCATCGGTTCAACAAGCTGTTCATGTGCATCATGAGGAGGTGGTGATGGTCAGCTTCCTGTCACTGCCTCTAGAAGAGACCACACAAGTGTACCATGAAATACTGGATAGCAAATGATATCTAAATATGTACTACAATAAAATACAACACATCCTAAGTAAAATGAAGTGCTGACTGACTAGGCACCATTTGTTTCTTATCTCCACCCTGTGTGTGTTTTTTTTTAAGCTAGATCTCATCTGTACTTCTAAAGATAAAGCAACAGTGTTAGATAACTGTTCCTAACTAAACTTGCTAGAAGACAGATTATTTGCTCGTAAATTCCTTATGTTTATGACATTTATGACAATTTATTCGCGACCATTTTTCGAGATAAGTTTTACACCGAAATCAAATTGAAAACCCTGAAATCAAAATAAATAAATAAAAAACGTGTTTTTCACGTTTACTATAGGCTATTATATATTTATTTAGTAGTATTTCTTATATGTAAATACGCAAATGAAAGAACAGTGAAGTTAATATAAAATAATTTTTAAATATAAATAGCCTATTATAAATATTTAAATTAAATCTATATATACATCATAAATACAAATATCTACACTATTACTATTATTCAGTAAACAAACACAGTCAAATAGTCAAACGTGAACTAAAACAGTATAGATTCCGCAATGGAATTTCTAATTTAAATAAAAGAAAGGAAAAAATATGTACTTACAAATCCACCTGCTTCCCTCAAAATTCTTTTTGACAGCTTTTTGCGAAAATGTGCCTTAGATGTTGCAGGTATATCCAAAGTATGAATCCACAGTGCTGTGAAGGCTTCAGTCGCGGACAGACAGGCTCCGCGCGCTACTGCGTTCGGTACACAAGCACAGAACGCGCGCAGAGCTCAAGTCAATAAGCGTTTGATCAGTTGCCATAGGAACCTGCGAGGTGAAGCCTTCATGCTGATCATAGGCTGCAGATATCTGCGCAGAGACTGCAAACTTGTGGCGCCTCCCACACGCTACAGATTTTCTTCATTTCCGGGTAAAATATCTCGTAGAATGTCCTACATATTTCGATGTTGACTGTGTGAATATGGCAGGTACGTTTATAAATGCATCTCGTATTTAATATCTTTGTGTGTGACGTATTAAATTAGGCAAATAAAAGCATATGTATCATTCTCAAACTAATTTATTTTATCTTATTGTTTAATCTTATGTCTATATTTTAATTGCAGAATGCACGCGCACTGTCCTCTGACGCCCTCTAGTGATTTATCAATAAAATTTACATGAAGAGTTCTTTACTTAAAACATCGTTTACATTAAAACTTGTGTCACCATTTACTTTTGTTCATGCCTTCAAAACCTGTATGGGTTTCTGTCTTCGGTGTAAAACTAAATGAGATGACAGAATATGCATTTTTGGGGTGAACTATTCTTAAAAGGAAAGTTCACTCAAATGAAAATTCTGTCATTTACTCACCCTCAAGTTTTTTTCCCCCGCATGAACACACAAGAAGATACTTTGAAGAACGTTGGTAACCAAACACTTGCTGCTAGGCATTGACTTCCATAGTAGGGAAAAAATACTATAGAAGTCAATGGGTACCAGCAACTGTTTGGTTACCAACTTTCTTCAGAATAGTATCTTTTGTGTTCAACAGAAGAAAGAAACTCGTACAGGTTTGGAACAATTTGAGGGTTAGTAAATGACAGAATTGTTATTTTCAGGTGAACTATCCCTGTAATATTTGATTTTAATTTTTGATAAAAAGGAACAATTGTAAAAAAAAATTAGGAAAAAAGAAGTGAAAAAAACCCACTGAACTACAAGATAAATGTTAACAGAGAATGTTACAATTTTGCAAACAGACTTGAAGGTTTTAACCATGTCAAAACAATACTATTACAACTCCTACATGCTACTACTATTAATAATACATAAAAATAAAACAAAAGTAAAGGCAACTTTAATTTATTCAAATAATCAACTGGATACAATATATAGAATGATCAGCAATGAGATCAGAGGATGCTGTAAAGAGCTCAAACATGCTTCGAAAACATGCTGAATGAAATTGCGTGATTGTGACGGCATGCATTTATGTAACATCCCTGTAAACAGTCCTCTCAACAGTGCTCAAATGCAGTCACTAGTGTGATATAGATGCAAACATTTACTCTAGCCCTTCAAGAAATACTGGGCAGAAACCGTGAGGAATGATAAATATACAGTACAGCGTTCCCTTCAATATACAATGCACGTTTGCAACGTCAGTCTTTGAGAAAGCGGCTGTACATAGGAAACAGAAAAATGCTGTCTTTGATTTCAGCTGGTGAATTTAGCTCGTAGTTTTGATTGTACAGAAGAAAAAAACCATGGTTATGGAGGATTTCGCTAAACATGCATCATCTGAATCCTGCTAAACATTCTAATGTGCAAAGACAAATCTCCATATATATTTTTTTTTTCTTCGATTTTCCCTATAATCAAAAAAGGGCAACGGTGCTTCTCTGGTCCTGAATATATTATTTAAAGGTCATCAAAATCTGTTAAAATGTCCACTTACATATACAGTAATGATATTGTATAACCAGCTTCGGTCGGTGCACATGCATATTTAAGTCAATATTACAAGATTCCTTCAATAATCAACATCCAACATACACAAGAGACCAACCGACTGACTTACACAGTCCAGAACTGCACCACAATGTGAGATTTCTTATGCATAGTAATAGTACCTACACAAAAGA
>JAFVLL020023565.1:17593-27986 GCA_021397915.2 Tor tambroides | reverse complement strand
AAAAAAAAAAGTACAGACAAACCTTACAAACGAACTATATGGCAGTTATGAAGGTCAAAGCCAACTACTTTTTTAATCAAATAAATGCATCACTGATGAGCATAAGACACTTCTTTCAAAAACATAAAAAATAACTGGTAGCATATATACAATAACTACGTGTCTGTAGCCTCATACATATATTAACAACTACAGTGAAAATGTAGATGGACCAGAAAGTCATTATCCTTGATGTAATAGAAGAGCGTGATGAATAAATCCATATTAAAGAATCTAAATATCCGTGCGATGGTTCCCTTGACCTAGATCAGATCTATCTGTTCTCTCCCCTCCAGACACCATCGCCTGTCCATCAGCATTAATGAAGCGTAAATGACTACACTGCTGTACACCAGGGCGCAATCACTCTGTCTGACCTTACTTTCATCCCCAATGCAGGGAAGAGAACCATATTAATTCACGTGACATAACAAGCCTCTCTTAAGGGTTGTATGTAATCATCCCAGAGCTTGTGCAAATGCCAAATACTGTGTAAAGATTTAGTGTAAATGGTATTCATTTGCCTATGCTTAAAAAAGGTGTAGAAACAGTATTCTTTGTGTGTTTACCTTTGTCCTGGGCAGCACTTCTGGGTCGGCAGGGATTCTTGCTAAGATCTCACACAACATGATCCCAAAAGAGAAGACATCAACCTATGATTAAACATGGGAAAATGGCCAGTCAGCAGAGGTTCAGTTCAGTCTCTAATCACATCAGCACCAGCTCTCTCTCAGTGAAGCAGAAACAGCTCACAGTTTATTGTATCTGTTACTCATTATAAATGACTTTCCAAATCTGTACCTCACCCCTGACCTATTAAGGTTGGCATCAAATCAGAAGGTTAATTTTTACTTAAGACACAAATGCAAAAGTTTATGTGGAATAATGTGAAATCTGTCAGGAAATCGATACTAATTTTATTTTCTGGAAAAAAGACTATTCAACCATAAATGTCCTATTCTACACTTCAGTTTTCAAAGGTGTCCCTCTCATTTAATTTGTACCTTGCGGTCGTACGGCTCTCCTCTAAGCATTTCAGGGGCCATCCAGAAGGCTGACCCCACCAGAGACAACTTCCTGTTGGGGTCATTTGCAGGCAGATCCCCCACTTCTCTGGCCAGCCCGAAGTCAGTGACCACGGCCTCCCTGCCACGTGAGGTCACTCGGATCAGGCAGTTCTGCATTGACAAAAACAAGATTCCATGTTGCATAAGACAGAAGATTTGATCTCACATCATTCAATGTGGTATGAGGAAAGAAAGCAAGTGAAAATAAGCAAAGCCCAAAAGTATAAGAAAGATTTTTCTTCATCTCAGATTACCAAAATGGCAGAGTCATTTTAGGACCCATAATTTTTCCAAACAGAACTACAGAGTAGCACAATTACAGTATTGCTCCACAAGATGGCAGTATTGCTCTACAGGAAGATTGAGCACTAAGAAATTGTCTTTCATGGCTTCTTTATTACAAAATCCCCTGGAGCCTAAAGAAAACCCCAGTCATTACCTGACTACTTAATTAACTTTTTTTTTTTTTTTTTTTAAACTTACTTAAATTTTTTTTATGGTTCTTCTATAATTCTGTGGATGGGAATATTCTAGGGGTCCGGTTTCACAGACAGGGTTTAAGACTAAACCAGGATTAGGCCATAGTTTAATTAGGATATTTAAGTAGTTTTTATAAATGTGCCTTAGAAAAAAACATTACTGGTGTGCATCTAAAGACAAAACAAAGGAACTGATATATTTAACATCAGTCAGGGCAAGTTTCTTTCAGTTAAAACAGCTTAGACTTACATTTTAATCTAGGACTAGGTTTAAGCCTTGTTTGTGAAACCGGGGGAAGAAGTAATATTCTGTAATATTCTAGTGCTTTCTGGAAAATTCCAGAACATTGTGGACTAGTCATAAAAGACAAAAATCATCCAACGTACACTTCTGAAGTTTTGGACGACCTGCTTTTGGTAACTGTTTATGTAATTTTTATGCATGAGTAATAACAGATTAGCTTGTGTAGGTTGTCAACATTTTTTTTTTTAGTTTGATACACAAAAAGTAATGTGATTTTCGTATTCAGCATGTCAAACTTCATAAAGAAACATTAAAAATAAAATGCCCATTTTACTCAGCTGAATGTGTAATCAAGTGAATTAATTTAGCAGAGTTCTTTTAATGAAACAGAGTGTCTAGTCAGCTTTACTTGAGAAGCATTTTGTTCAGTCAATGAATCAGTAACATTAGTGAGAGTAATGCACAAATTGATAAATATGATGCTGAAAGGTGAGAGTAAACTCTCTAACTTCAACTTAAAGCACACATAGTAGTCTTTCATCAGAACATCAGGTAGAGCTATACATCAATAGGACATCAGTGAGAATGTGCAACGAGTGTGGTATCATGCTCTGAGGTTTCATGTGTGGCTGTAACAGTATCCATGTATTTTAAGTAAACCCATCGACATAAGGCAGCTATACAACCACACGCAACCTCCGGCGTGGATATCTGAACCTGCCGTGTTATGCAAGCAGAACGAGTAATGTTTTACTTACACACTGTGTAATGGCATGCAAGATTTGTGTTATGGACTTCATGTAGCTTGTTCAGATGTGTTATTGCTTTTCTAAGTCATGTACTTTCTTTGCCTGGTGGATAATAAAAAGCTAAAAAAAAAAAATCCCTCAGACTTTTACACTGAGCCAGTAAACAACACCCAGCTACCAACACATTAGCAACGACATAGCATTGTGGCACTGAGTTTCCTTTAGCATGGACATACATTTACTTCAGAAAATGTAAAAATCTAGTAATAAAACATAAAAACTGTTTAAAAATAACAAGGCCAAGTTATGCCTGCTGTTAGTAAAATTGTGTGCGTGTGAGCAGGATGAGAAGATAAAAGCTTGAAAGTGACAGGAGTCAGCAGGTCATTTCTTATGAGAGAGAGCGAGAAGAAAGGAAACGAGAAAAAAGGTTAGCGAGCGAAAGCCGCCGCAGTCTGGAGTTTATGGAATGGTGAATGCTGGCTACAGCATTAGCATAATAAAGGTCTGACCTCCCCATCTCTGTTCAAACACACAGACCTGTGCTCACTGCACACTGCAGCCTGGCAACTGCCACAGTTAAACCTGTCAAGACCATGACTGTTTGCAGGTTCCCTTCCCAAAATGCAACAAAATTCTTGTCTTTTAGTCTGTTTCACTAACAATATGAGTGAGGGTGTCATATACGCTACTGTTTAAAAGTTTGGGGTCAGAAAATGTTTTTTAATACTTTTATTTACCATGGATGCACTACAGTAAAGCATAATGTTGCCAAAGATTTTATTTTAAACAAATTTGTTCTTTTGAACTTTTTACTTATCATCCTGAAAAAAAAAATATCACCGTTACCACAATAACAGTAATACTTGAGCACACATCTCTGAAAACAACGAAGCAAATTTTCAAATATACGTTATCTTCATTTAAAAAAGGCATATTTGAAGTATACGCTCACCTAAAAAACTCTTACAACTACATTCCGTGACACAAAAACACTATTATTTATAAAATGATCTTGTATTTGCGCGTCCACCATGACACTCGCTGTGAGAAATACTGCAAGTGGAGTGATACAAACGGTGAAACGGTTGGAGTTCTAGAATATCACACCACTGGAAAAAGCTCTCAGCCAATCAGATTCGAGGACCAGAAAGAACTGTTGTATAAATAATAATATTTATGCATTAAAACTTTTATTGTATTTTTAATCAAATAACTGCAGTTTCGGTAAACATTAGAGGGGGAAAAATTCTTACAGATCCCAAACTTTGGAACGCCAGAGTATTTACAGAGGGATTTTCAATAGGAAAAAAATTCCTGATATGTTTTTTCCCTTCACTACACTTCTGTAAACACATTTTGAAGAAAAACATAAAGAAGCATCACCCTTATTTCCCCCAGGGCCGATCCTGTTCCTTTACAAAACATGTTTTCTTTAGGACACAATGTTCTTTACCAAAAAAATGTTGAAATACCTTGGCCCGTGGTGTGAGAATGGTCACAGTAGAGGCATGTGGCACAGTTTTTTATGTTCTGTGTGTTTCGCTATTAAGCACCTTATCTATGTTCCATCACTCTATCGCTATTATGTTCATAAGCGATGAATGGAAATCATAACTGAAGTAAATCTACAGAAACTAAAGCCTTTAGAATCATGCTGAGTCTAACACATTAAGAAACTCACACTGAGCGCTACTTGTCACAAAATACCATTCAATTTTTTTTCCACAAGCGGATAGAAGCCAAATAGATATTTTTGCACACATACTACATTTAAAATGCAATAAATTCATTGTAAAATTTACATAAGCAAATAATGCTGGATCTTTTCCAGAACTAATTTCACTTTAGTTGGTTGAAAGGTAATGGCTAAAATGAGTGAAGTTAGAAAATGTGTAGCAATAGTTTGCGGATATCACTTTAATATTTCTCTAATGCAATGAAATTCATTTTTATTTAAAAAAATTTTTTTTTTTTTAATAGATTTTAAGTATGACTTAAGCATCCAGATACTTTTGGGGCCACTGTGCAAGTATGCCAGTCTTCACGTTGTAAGATTATGGGAGATAATATTATCTTTATCTCACAACTATTATCAGAAACTAAACTGTACCTAAGCAATAATACAATTAGGTTATATAAGAAAGGAGGAAATGATCACAAACGAAGTGTGCTAACTACCAGTTAAACACTAAAATATGTGGTATTATCTGCATATATGGTACTCGCTGAATCATGTACTGAAGACATTTTGTTCAAAACATGACTCAAGTCAGTCAAGTCAGGCAAGCTAATAGAACATTAGACGTAAAAAAAACATTAGCAGAAATTTCAATGGAGTGACATTACAAATGTCTGTCATTAGCTATAAATGCGAGGCGTGTTCTTGGCACACACTTTTAAATCTAGGTTGAACACTGCGAGGTGATATTTCATCATACTGTATATCTTCGCCATAATTGCTCAACTTTGAACCTTAAAGTCTGCCAACTCACTCGTCCTCACCTTAGAGTTGAGATCTCTGTGGTAGATGTTCTTGTAGTGGAGATAGGTCATTCCTCGGCTGATATCACAGCCCAGTTCAATCTTCTCTCTCCAGCAGAGGTTGACGTCATGCCTGGCCAGCAGCTCCTCCAGACAGCCTCCGCTCACATACTAAGTGGAGGAGGGAATGACATGAGATTATAAAACACTTGGAATTATGATTTATACACTGAAAATGCAACTCACTTTTTCAGCATGTTAAAGCTTTTTCTTTGAAGGAAATTATATACTCTTGACACGTTAGAAAAACACAGTGGTGAGTCACTGCTTGTGTCTGGGCAGCACGTTGAGAAGGCAAAAGACTGGATATGCTGAATTGTGAATACTAATTCCTAAAAGTTGCCACCCACCTCAAGAATTGGGTACAGCTTGTTCTCCTTGACACAGATCCCCAGGTACCTACAGAGTGAAAAATCACAGTACTTTACTTTATCCATCTGAGAACTGACGAATTATGCAAAGTTTAGAACTTTGCATAGGTAATGACAAAAATGACAAATGACAGAATTACAAATCATCCTATCAGCACCTGTGACTTTTATACATCTGCGTAAACCCTTTAAGGGACTTGAGATCAGTTTGAAACTCGGAAATGATACAAATTAGTAGTGCAAATTAAACTAGATTTTTACATTTTCAGCCAAATGTGAGTAATCTAAAACTATGATATTATGGTCTCTAGATATGGCCTGAATACAAAGGATTAAATGTTAGTTCTTGCCCCAAGTAAGAGAACACAGAGATATTTAAATTCTGGCTGATCCCAAAACATTATTTTTATGTTATAAATTATAATTGATAAAATATATACTGTCGTTCAAAAGTTTGGGATCAGTATGATTTTTAATGTTTTTTTTTTAAAGAAGTTTCTTATGCTCACCAAGGCTGTATCTATTTAATCAAAAATACATTAAAAAAACAACAGTTGGAAACAGTTGTGCTGATTAATATTTTTTGGGACCTTTGATACTTTTTCCAGGATTCTTTGATAAAATAAAAAGTTTAAAACAACAGTGTTTATTCAAAATAGAAATTTTGTGTTACAATATGCAATACTGTTCAAAAGTTTGAGTAATTTTCAGTAATTTTTTTCTTTCTTTCTTTCTTTTTAAAGAAATAGTTTTATTCAGCAAGAATGTGTTAAATGGATAAAAAGTGATAGCAAAGACTTGTTAGAAAAGATTTCTATTTTGAATAAATTCATTATTCATCAAAGAATCAAAGAAAAAAGTAGAACAAAAAATAATAAGCAGGACAACAGTTACAACACTGATAATAAATCAGCATATTAGAATGATTTCTGAAGGATCATGTGACACTGAAGACTGGAGTAATGGCTGCTGAAAATTCAGCGCTTCATAACAGAAATAAATTGTATTTTAAAGTATATTAAAATAGGAAACCAATGTTAGAAATTGCAATTACTGTTTTTTTCTGTGTTTTTGATCAAATAAATACAGTCTTGATAAACATAAGAGACTCAATTAAAAACATTCAAAATTTTACTGATCCTAAACTTTTGAATGGCAGTGTATTTATCAATTATATTAAAATAAAAATATAATGTTTAAATATATAAAAAATAAAACACAAGAATTGCTTGTTTTAAATGCTACAAGTGTGCAGTAAGAAAATGGATATACATATGGAAATTTGCTCAACTAGCCTGGTGCAGATATATCATCTATACTTAAAAGCAATACTAATAATGATTAGCAAACATTACTAAATCACCGTATCTAAAACAAGGGCTGTGTAATGTGTATTACAGTCCCACAGCCTGATGCTTTTAATATCAGAACACCATCTAAATTGTAGCCATTCACCAGTTACCTTTGTTAAAGTTCAGGAAATCTTAACCCAGTCGGGTTTTATTACTCAGTATTAGGCCGACACAGTCAGAGTTGTTTTCTTCCCATGTTCTGAGTGGGCGCTATGAGCATCAGGCCGGCGTGGGATTGATGGAGGTGATTAATCGCGTGCGCAGAGGCGGCTCACCTCACTATGTTGGGGTGGGAGAGTTTCTGAAGTAGACTGATCTCCCTCACGATGCTGTTCTGGTCCACGTCATTCTTGTAGATCTTCACTACCATCACCTTCTTCGTGGTGCCGTGCATCACCTGAGCGAGGGAGAATTACATCATTATTGACTCAGCAGTGAGGGTGTCACATACTGTACATACAGTGGGAGTTTCAACAGGAGGGATTTCCTGACTTTTTCTTCCTTCACTGACGTCCTGTAAACACATTCACAACAAAACGGAGCATCACTCTTATTTTCCCCTGGGCTAATTATGTTCCTTTACTGTATACATCTCCTTTAGGACACAATGTTCTTTACAAACGGTCACAGTGGAGGCATGTGGCACAGTTTTTCACCTTCTGTGTGTTGATATTAAACACGTTATCTAGGTTCAATCACTTTGCTATTGTAAAGCTCTGCTGTGATCTTAACCCTTTCATTCAAGATAGTATCAAGTGTTTCACACAAGAATAATGGCATGTTTGTGAGTGTTGGCATTACTTTCTTACATCTGAAACTGAGGTTAAGGGAAGGCTGAAGCGTTTTTGCAAAACAAGAAAAGGCAGCATATAAAAAATGTGGTTGCTATAGTTTCCTCAGGCATGTTTTAAAACCATCTAGTTATTTTCTTGTTTGTGAAGGTTTTCAAGATCATTTAAGCTTGACGGTGGTGACGGTACGTGATGTTAAACATGTATTTCTTAGTTGGGTTAAAGACTGTCTGCAGGACAGAGCTTGTTTTTAGGAGACAACAGACACGTCATGTCTGTAATGTTTTGTTGTAAGGACTAACAGGGCTGTGACTTCCAGACAAAATGATTAGAAGATTATTTAACATCTTGGCAACAGAATTCAGATGGGTAGAAAATCCCCAACAATTACTTATACTGGAGATAGGGAACAAAACCTTTGCTCTTGAAAGGCAGCAGGTGGTAGAACAAAAACATTTATCCTGAAGGTCTCAACGCCTGAGATCTCGATGTGCCTCATTTTCACGGCTTTGATTAAATCAGTGCACTTTCGCTAAAGGGCAGATTATCTAATCAGATTCTGTGCTGTTCAATGAACAGCTGCGTCCATTATTACACGCTGCCTTTAGGACATTCTAGCAATATTTAGCTCATTTTTCGCAAACTTTCAATCTCCAAACAGTAATTTGTCTTGCTCCTCCATTACTGACAGGAAACTCTCACCTTGTAGACCTTGGAGAAGAAGCCGGTTCCAATAAGCTCTGCGCTGAAGTCTTCCCAGAACTCTAGCTTTCGGACGGTGGTGCGGAGTCGGTGCCAGCAGTCGGTTTGGCAGTAAGTGTCTGTGGACTCATTGAGCAGCGTGGGACTGACCGGTTCTGGAGTATCGTCTACCTCACACATCTTGGAGATCTCATCTACAACAGAAAAAGCAGAAGCAGGAGAGATAATGCTTGGTTTTACACTGCACAAGAGTAATCAAAGCAACCAAGATTTATTTGTAGGAGATGAAAAAAATCTGTTTTATAATACAACAAAAAAGACTAATAATTCATATTATATACAGCCTAAATCATCTGACGTAAGACCCGTTTTCCAGTAAACCTGCATTAAGATCAATCATATGTCCAAGACTGCATCTATACAGAGGATAATCCACAGATAAATGAAAAAAATGCATGCATTTTGATGAAAAATAAAATGCCAGCACACACAATACCTCAAATAACAATATGCTTTAATATAAAATACTTATGTCTGGATTAAACATGCATTTGCATCAAGTTATTTATTAATTTAGCCGTTTCATTGCAATGCAAATCTAAATTTTATGTCTAATACATTTTAATAACATTTCCATAAAAAAAAGAGTGTATATCATGATATATAACCTAGGGCTGAACAATTATGACAAAAATCATAATTGTCGATTATTCCCTTGAAATTGTAATTACGATTATCACAATTTACCCTGAATGATGTTTATACCATTGTCTGAAGAAACTGCTTGCCATATTTTTATATGAAAATAAACAAGCTGAAAACACTGAAATATTTTCACTGCTTTTCTAAAGAAACCAGTCCAATTCTATACAAGACTATACATTCAATTGGTTTATTTTATATATATATATATATATATATATATATATATAAAAAAAAGAAACCAATTGAAATGTATAGTCTTATCCAATATATATATAAAATTAAAACAATGGGAAAACCATTAAGATAACCTGTAGAAACAAAAAAACACATCTAAACACATTTTAAGCATGCAGAATAACATAAGTGGACTTTGAAAGACTAACTGCTGTATTGAGTGATGACATAATTGTTAAAAATTCAATTAATTGTGCAGCCCTAAGACTATTGTTATCAACCAACATTTTAAGAATATAGTGATTCTTGCTTTTTTGCTTATATCATCCACCTCTGTTATAGTCATAATTTGCAGCATCCAAGTTGTATTTCCCAGGTACCAGGCTGATAGAGTTCAATGAGTTTGAGATGACATCAAGAATTTTGAGAAACTAAAGAAAGCAAACGAGACACCCTTGAGCACACCTGCATATTTTCATTTGTTGCCAGTTATATCCGGTTTCAGATTTACCACCTTGAAAAGCAACCTGTGGTAGGTCACTCTGGATTTTGGCCAGACGTTTTGCTATCTATGCTGGCAGTTTTTGGCCTAAATAATGTGCAATGTGGACCAAAGTGACTTTGTGCCCATATTTAAAGGTCTAGATATACGGAGCGTCTATTTACACTAAGTGCAAATAGCCTGTCTTGTTGGCAAAGGCTATTTACACTAACTTCGCCCACTAACGTGTGATTGAGTTACTCAACACTAATAAAAGACGCCAAGTCAGTATCAGTTACAATGGCGCAGGTGGTAAAACACACGGTTTTTGACGCGAACGACCCGAGTTCGAGCCCGCTTTTCGCCTAACTTTTTTTTCTCCCTTTTCATATCTCATATTGCATCAAAAAGGCATTTATTTTAAATAAAAATGAAGGAAATAATCAAAAAGTTGAAAATAAGTGTATCGGGTAGGGTTAAGGTAGGTGTAGGGAGGGCTTTATTGTCCCAATAAGGTGGAATGCATTTAATAATTTGAATTAAAACTATAATTTGCACTCAATACGTTATTATTGCGCACTGTTTTATAATGTACGACAATACTAAGGTGCAGATAATTGCCACTATTTGCAATAAGTAGTATAAATAGCAGAAAATCTTGCTATTTTAACAGTGTAAATAGAATCTATAGCTAT
>JAFVLL020023565.1:0-17493 GCA_021397915.2 Tor tambroides | reverse complement strand
ATAGTAGCAATAAAAATGAAGCAAAACTTATTGTATCAAAATACATTAATATACCACAGCTCCATACCACAACAGTACTTGTAAAGATAATTTGTGGAAAAACTATGGCATGTGTGTAGTGCACCTATGCTAACAAAAAGTGTTGACTGACATATTTGTCACACTTGGATGATATTAAATGCTGGCGCGGTACATACGTGTGTGGTTGCATGTGCGAACAAACCAAAAAAATTTCCTGAAAACTTCCTTGAATGCATTATGGTGGCATATGCACGTAAGATGTAATAAGATCCATCGGGGCCTAAATCTTGATATTTCTGTTATCATCTAAAGGGAGCATTAGCACAATTACCTAAAGTAAACAGCACTCAAAGATAGACAGCTCATCCAACCATCAAAGTTCATACAACAACAGATAAGATAAGATAAGAAACTCACTAATCCTGTATGATAAGAGAGAGAGAGAGTGAGTGAGTGATTACAGCCAATGCATAGCTGGTTGATATTTGATATCTTGTACAATCACGCACAAACCCATGCACACGCACGCACACGGATGCACCGAGTCTTAAAGCCATCCTCGGATGTCATTGTCGTTATGCGTGATACTTGAAACCTGCTTCGCCAGACGTACCTTACCTCTCTCACATGCAAACGACAATGGTGAACGCAGGATTGACTGACGTGGTCTTTGAGGGGGTTTAGCAAGCCAGGGTGTCTCTTTCAGTGTCTACGGGTATGTTAATGTAAATGAGACACGGAAAGAGAACAAAGACGTTTAGGGGAGCGAGTGTAGAATGGATTCAGATGTAGTGTGACGCAAAGCATTTGTTTGATCTACCTTGAGGCAAAGGATAGAACAAAATTAGTCAATTAGTCTTTAACTACACACAGCGCTCCTACTGAAATTGGGCATTTCACCTCTTGATTCACTTGGAAAATGTAAAAAGAGAGTCTGAAACAAAGCAAACTTTGTTTAGAATGAAAAAATGGTTTAGAGTGATTTATTCTACAGCAAAATGCATTAAGGCAGCTTTTCTTTTCATAATCAACACCTCTTCAAGTCCACGCAGGAAAAACAAACTAAAAAACATTGGCCAGCATGTGCTGTTAGACAACTGAAGGGTTAAAATAGGGCAAATAATTCACTGTAAGGCGATAACTCTTGCGTGTGTCTCTTTGGATGCTCTCCTTTAGAGATCTATTGAGTTTCCTTCTGTCTGTGTGGCAACCGAAGCTCCCCGGGTCACATCCCCTCTGCTTTCTATGACGTGAGCTCTGAAGCGTGTGAATGAGACAGAAAGAGTGAGAAAAAAAACTAAAAGAGGTGATGAAGAAGCTTAATATTATGATAGAATATTAAGTGCAATATCGTCTCACAGATGGTCACTGAAACCACAAGCTGTGAAAATCTGTCATTTCAGAACGGTAACCATCTCTATTGCTTTGATTTGGCCGATAATAACCCTGAAGTCATGCGTGGGTTAAGCAGGTCTCGGTCATCATAGGTAATGCAGACAGCACATGCATATTTTACACATGCAGAACAGGTGTTTGAGTATTCAAACGCATTCAGGACTGAGACTCTCCTATAAATGCAGATCTAATATCAGTACAAATAGACATGGGTTTCTTCACCAGAACAGATTTGGAGAAATTTAGCATTACATCACTTGCTCACCAATGGATGACTGCACCCATTCACTGCAGAGGATCCATTGATGAGCAAGTGAATGCTAAATTTCTCCAAACCTGTTATATGCATCTTGGATGGCTTGAGAATGAGTAAATTTTCAGCAAATTTTTACTTAGGTGAACTGTTCCCTTAAAAAAGTAGTTTTTTTATCTCCATTTTCCAGCCTCTCTGATGATTAGAATTAAACATGCTTTCTTTTTGGTGCTGTGTTTTTATAGACCTCGATATGTAAATGAGCACTTTGCATGTGAAATGATTATGTTAAAGTGAAATATAGTTGGCACTGCTTCATGCATTTTCATAACAAACTCCATGCATTACATTCTGACAGGTTCACACAACAATCTGCACCGAAATGTGACGCACAAACTGTTAAGGTTGGACGTGATCAGGAACATTGTTGAAAATAAACTTTCTTTCCTAACATTATGCAGAGCTGCATGTGCAAACATTTGGCACGCTATCTTATTAATGTTAGTTTATATACAAATTGTAGTCATAGTTACTTCTTTTGGTGTTCAGGATTAATAGTTTCTATCCTGTTTTATTACGTCCTTATTAATTCACCATGACTGAGAGAGCCAAACTGAATACTGAAAAGTTGTCGTTGGATTGGAGTAGAAATGTCAGAAAACAACACAAACTGAGTGAAATTATGGAACAAAATGCTGGAGAAAACATTCTTGAAATAAACTGTCTTGACTCTGGAATGTTGTCAAGTGTAAGTATCAATTAATGTCAGAACAAGATGGGGTCCAACAACCGATTGTTTTACAACAAAGAGACGTCTTCAGGGTGTAATCACAGGTTATCAGTTTCATTTAGAAAAAACAGAGTAAAGGAGTCACCCTGCAGGACATGGATAGCTGAGCTCTGCAAACGCTGGAAAAATCTGGTACGGTGAAGTCAGAGAGGGCAGGCATTTGAGTACAGTGATATAAGGCCATGCACACTACCGTTCAAAACTTTGTGGTCAGTACTATTTTTTTAAAGAAATGAATACTTTATTCAGTAAAAGTGCATTAAATTTAACAAAAAAGGCCAAAAAAAATTGTTACAAAAATCGATTTCACATAAATCCTGTGCTTTTGAACTTCCTATTCATCAAAGAATCCTGAAAAATAATCATGGATTTCGTAAAAATTTTAAACAGCATAAGTGTTTTCAACATTTATTAATTACATGAAATGCTTCTTGAGCACCAAATCAGCATATTAGAATGATTTCTGAAGAATCATGTGACACTAAAGACTGGAGCACAGCAAAAGCTGCTGAAAATTCAGCTGTGTCATCAAATGACAGTAGAAAACAGTTATTTTATTTGGTAATAATATTTCATATATTACTGTCTTTACTATATTTTGGATCAAATAAATGCAGCATTGTTGAGCATAAAACACTTCTTTCAAAAATATTAAAGAATATTATCCCAAACTTTGTACGGCAGTGTAAAACACACACACAAAAGGGTGCGGTTCATACCGGGACACCATTCTGTGAAATTCCACACTTTGTGAAGATTCTAAAGCATCGGACATGAGAAAAAGCACCTATCTGTTGGTCTTACCAGACTAGAAATCAACATCAGGATGAAAGACATACTAAATAGAGCCTTGAAAAAAGACTAGATAGATAAAAATGACATGAACCAAATTCAGAACGGTCAAGTCCCAGAAATGCAACATCCACAACCGTGGCCTAAAGAACTGATATGATTGGAAACTCTTAGGCTATACAGCAAAGTCACCGACACCTGTGAAAATGAGACTCTTTTCCGCTGTTCAAGGGTATTAAGACACTTGATCTCCATTTGCACATGTGTGGACAGATCTACCAATTTAGCACACGCAGCTCAAAACAAATCTTTAAAGACTTACCAGCTGGTAACATGCAAAACGTGAGGAAAAAGGTCATCTGATTTTCCGCAAAGGAAATTTATCCTGATTACATCAAGAAAACGAGAGATTAGCTACAGCCTGAGTTCATTAGCGGGTTGCATGCCACTGATTTGCCAGAATACAGCCGGCTAACTGAATCAAAGCCTTTGTTTAGCCTGCATAGATGACCTTTAACCTTCTATTGAGACCTTCCACTGCAAATTGGACGGTCAACAGTGATTCCAACAACTTTCATTTTGAACTAACTGACAGACATGGAGCAATAACAAAGGGCCTGCTGCCATGATAGATGTCCTAGACATTGTGTCCAAATCATTTATGACTATGAGATTCTGCAGTTCTGCTCTGAGCTGAGGTAACAAACATTCCCCTCTTGGATGACATCACAGAACTGTCAAAAAGGTCATTGACCTCAGGTCTGAGATGTAGCTAGCTTGGCCAAACCCATTAGCAACAATATGAAATTTAAACAAACTGACTGTCTGTGTAAACAGACATCTTGTGACCCTGAAGACTGGAGTAACGGCTGCTGAAAATTCAGCTGTCATCACAGGAATAAATTACATTTTAAAATATATTAAAATAGAAAAAAATTATTTTAAATTGTAATAATATTTCACAATATTACTGTTTTTACTGTAATTTTTTCAAATAAATGCAGCCTTGGTAATAATAAAATACTTCTTTCAAAAACAATAAAAAAAAACGTGACATTAGGGAAATGTTTGCTACCTCGACTCAAAATATTAAATACATCTTGACTTAAACAGAGAATAATTTAAACTCAGCTTGGAAAAAAATGCACTGACAGAAATGCGCTTACTATGAGGAAATCATTTAACATTTTCTTCCTGTACAGTAACTGACAGCAAAGCAAATCAAAACCAATAATTTTTTTAAACAGATTTTGCTGTGAACCTCATAAAACCTCATTCTCTACATCCTGTACAGTTCTGCTTCCACTAGAAATGACATGGTTCTTGAAATTTCTGTGTTTTCACATGGCCTCATCCATCTGCAATATTTCTGTTTGTGCTAAACTGACAGTGCTGGTAGACACTCTGCGGTCTGTTACCTCTGTAGATATAAATATCTGATTTATCGCCTCCATTTCCATTCGTACTCTCTAACCTCTCAACAACTCTTCACACCTACATAATTTGCAAAACAAAGTGTCAAATCTCACAAAACATAATATAAATCATCTTGACAGACAGAAGCGATGAATTTGAGAAAAGTCAACCATACATGATTTTAATTGCCAGTGACACACTCCTAACAATATCTTCGCATGCATTTGCATTTGTAATATATTCAATTGAATATTTGCCAGCCGAAATAAATTTCCAACATATGCCATTCAGTAACAGCTGGGTAGACTAACTGTCATTTCCGCTGCAATACAATCCACACTTCTGACCTAACCTGCAACTAATTTTACCCCAGGCTATTAGAGGGTTCACATCACTCTCAGACCAAACAAAATACAAATCAACATATAGCTTGGACATAAAGGTAGCCAAAATATGTTCTGCATTGTCCTTTTCGACAAAAAAAGCTGAGAAGGAAAGTATTTTACAAGTGAAACTATAAATACTTACTCCATCGGTTCAACAAGCTGTTCATGTGCATCATGAGGTGATGGTCAGCTTCTTGTGACTGCCTCTAGAAGACACCACACAAGTGTACCATGAAATACTGGATAGCAAATGATATCTAAATATGTATTACAGTTTCATAAAACACAAAATGTTGACTGACTAGTCAGCATTTTTTTTTTATCTCCACACTACTTTTTTTTGTAAAGCTAGATCTCATCTGTACTTCTAAAGATAAAGCAAGTGTTAGATAACTGTTCCTCACTAAACTTGCTAGAAGACAGATTATTTGCTTGTAAATTCCTTGTGTTTATGACATTTATGACATGATTTGGTCCAGACCATCTGTCGAGAGATTTACACCGAAATAAATTTGAGAACCCTAAAATTAAAATAACTAAAATATTATTTTACAAGTTTATTATATTTTATATTTATTTATATTAGTATTTCTTATATTTTAACTAGGCAAATGAAAGAACATTGCAGTCTAATATAAAATACATTTGAAATATTATAAATATTCAAATTAAATCTACATATACATCATAAATACAAATATTTAAACAATTACAAATATTCAGTAAACAAACGAATCATCATGTTTGATCTATAGTCAAACGAACTAAAACAGAATAGATTCCGCAATGGCATCTCTAATTTCAATAAAAGACAGGAAAATATGTACTTACAAAACCACCTGCCTTCCCTAAAATTCTTTCTGGCAGCTTTCTGCGAAAATGTGCCTTAGATGTTGTTTGTACATCCGAAGTATGAATCCACTCTGCTGTAAAAGCTGAACCGCGCGCTACTGCGTTCTGCTCGTGCGCAGAGCTCAAGTCAATAAGCTTTTGATCAGTTGCTATAGGAACCTACGAGGTGAAGCCTTCATGCTGATCATGGGCTCCACATATCTGCGCATACACTGCGAACTTGTGGCGCCTCCCACACGCTACAGATTTTCTTTCATTTCCGGGCAAAATATCTCGCAGAATGTCCTCGAATTTTGATGCTGAGGGTGTGAATATGGCAGGTATGTTTACAAATACATCTCGTATTTAATATCTTTAGGCATCGCGTAAAACGAAATATTAAATTATCCAAATAAAAGCATATGTCTCTGTCCCAAACTAATTTATTTTTGAGTTTCTAAATAGGATTGTTCTATCTTATTTTTTAAACCTATATGAGTCTGACTGAAAAACAAATATTTTCTGTCGAGCATGTCATGAGCACTGTCCTCTGACGCCCTCTTGTGATGTATCAATGAAATTTACATTAGTTCTTTTCTTAAAATAACTTTTAAATTAACATTTTACAAAATAAAAATTGTCTTTATTTACTTATGTTCATGCCGTCAAAACCTTTATGGGTTCTTCGGTGTAGAATAAAATTAAATGACAGGATATTCATTTCTTGGGGGGTTAACGATGCCTTTAAACGGAAAGTTCACTCAAAAACGACAATTCTGTCATCGTTTACTCACCCTTAAGTTGTTCCAAACCTTTTTTCCCCCCCGCATTAACACACAAGAATATTTTGAAGAACGCTGGTAACCCAAAACTTGCCGGTAGCCAATGACTTCCATAGTAAGGAAAAATACTATGGAAATCAACGGGTACCAGCAACTGTTTGATTACCGGCCTTCTTCAAAATATTATCTTTTGTGTTCAACAGAAGAAAGAAACTCATACAGGTTTGGGACAATATGAGGGTGAGTAAATGATGACAGAATTGTTATTTTTGGGAGAACTATCCCTGTAAAATATATATATATATATATATATATATATATATATAATTTTATTTATTTTTTTGAGGCTACCTGACTTTTATTTGATATAAAAAGTAACAATTTAAAAAACAAAAAAACTTTTGAACTACAAGATAAATGTTTTGCAAAATTTTGCAGATAGACTTGAAGGCATTTAACCACGTCAAAACAATACTATTACGACTCTAACTGCTACTACTATTAATAATACTACATAAATAAAAATAAAACAAAAGTAAAGGCAGCTTTAATTTATTCAAATAATCAACTGGATACAATATATAGAATGATCAGCAATGAGATCAGAGGATGCTGTAAAGAGCTCAAACATGCTGAATGAAACTGCGTGATTGTGACGGCATGCGTTTATGTAACATCCCTGTAAACAGCCCTCTCAACAGTGCTCAAATGCAGTCGCTAGTATGATATGGATGCAAACATTTACTCTAGCCCTTCAAGAAATACTGGGCAAAAACAGTGAGGAATGATATTAAGAGGTTATAAATATACAGTACAGTACAGCGTTCCCTTCTGTACACCTATATTCAAAGTACCATTTGCAATGTCAGTCTTTGAGAAAGGGGCTGTACATAGGAAACAGAAAATGCTGTCTTTGATTTCAGCTGGTGAATTTAGCTCCTAGTTTTGATTGTACAGAAGAAGAAAACATGGTTATGGAGGCCTTCGCTAAACATGCATCATCTGAATTCTGCTAAACATTCTAATGTGCAAAGATAAATCTCCATATATATATATATTTTTTTTAGATTTTCCCTATAAATACTTACTCAAAAAAGGGGAACGGCGCTTCTCTGGTCCTGAATATATTATTTAAAGGTCATCAAAATCTGTTAAAATATCCACTTACATATACAGTAGTGATATTGTATAACCAGCTTCGGTCGGTGCACATGCATATTTAAGTCAATATTACAAGTTTCCTTCAATAATCAACATCCAATAGAACATACACAAGAGACCAACCGACTGACTTACACAGTCCAGAACTGCACCACAATGTGAGATTTCTTATGCATAGTAATAGTACCTACACAAAAGATTCAAATGAAAAGTCTTAAAGAGAGAGAAAGGAAATCACAGAAAACAAATACTATAAAATACAGCAGAGTTTAACATGCAGGAAAACAAAAAAGTAGGAAAAAAACCCAAAAAAGGTAGAGAGTTGACTTATAGAGTTACAAGGTAAACCAACAACATACATTCAACCTACTTGTGCAGAAAAGACTCCCCTGATACATGGAAGCATGAGCTATGTTATTCATTTCAGTGGTGGAAAAGCACCATCACTCCGACAGTTTGAAACTACAGCTAAATAGAGCAAACAAACAAATAATCATAGAAAAATAATCAACACAGGAGATACATGACCGTAGTGCACATTGAGAAAATCTCAACAGGGCTTTGGACTATTTTTGCTAACTTTAAAACTGAGCTTAAGCGAGTTACTATAGTTCTACACTGTCTAGAACAGCTTATTTCCAATTCTACTTTATCTACAATTCTATCGTACCAAAAAACTCTACACATGTACTGATGATCTATGCTACAGTTATGAGTATGAAAATGTAAGGCATACATTTGTGTCAAAACAGACTGACAAACATTGATTCCTTAAGTGAAAAGTCATGCATAGATTGCACAAAGTTATTGTATTTCCTCAAGAACTTCATAGACGAACTCACTCTGATCATGACGATGTCGGAAATGCACTACTACATGGCATTTTGGTAATCCTACACAGGAAAAGGAAGTGAAATTACAGTAAGAAACTGTTAGCTTCATGATTAAAAGGGTCATGTTACATACAAGAAGAAGAACGGTCACAATGCCTACTGTGGCATTCCCTAAAGGTTACTTAACCTACTATTCAGAAAACATGCTATGACCATAACTCTCTCATCTCTTGGTTTTGGGCTTTGTTGTTAATAAAAAAAAACAAAAACAAAACAAAACGAGAGTTTCCAGGTTTTGTCCTGTTCACCATCTACAGCGCTGACATTATATAAACAAACACACACATACAAACTTATCTGCATTTTCCCTAAATGACATCCTGAAGTGTTTCCTTACATTTCCTTACATAATTTGCTTAAACAAACCAGATTTTGAGAATTCCAGCTAAAGTTGAAATTAATATCTGATGAAAGTCTGAGTTGTTGTTGTTTTTTCCTTTATTATTTTAAAATTCAGTTCTAATAATCTAATGAGATCTGTAAAACGGCAATGAAGTCTCTCTAATTAATCAGTGATTGAAAAAACAAAGAAATGATACATTTCTTCTTATAAGAATGCCTTCAAGGTTACTGTCAGCAAATTCGAAGAATTTTAATTATTTAAAGCTACTTATTTCATGTGT
The DNA here is from genome assembly GCA_021397915.2 of Tor tambroides. Lineage (NCBI taxonomy): Eukaryota > Metazoa > Chordata > Actinopteri > Cypriniformes > Cyprinidae > Tor > Tor tambroides. The sequence continues at coordinate 8,150 of JAFVLL020023565.1, read as the reverse complement.
TAATTTTGTATATTTATATATATTTTACTATTAATTTATCTTAATTTGATCAAACAAATCTGATTTCTGAGACTTTCAAGTTAAAACTAATTTCTGACGCAAGTCTGAGCTATTTTTTATTGAATCATTTTCAAATCATATATCATTTACAATCAGGCAGCATGTCTAATTATTGAGTGATTTTATCAAATCATACATTGAGAATGAAAAACTAGTTAAAGGTTATTGTCTGCAAATGTGCAAAGGCTATTTATTATTTTATTTGCCTTGATTTATATTTATATATATATATATATATATATTTATTTTTTGATTTATTTTTTTTATTTTACTTGACCAAACAAACCTGATTTTTTTCCCGAGAATAAATTAATTTCTGATGAAATCTTTGATTTATTACTTTCAAATTCAGTTCTAATAATCTGTAAGATCTGTAAAACTGCAATAAAGCAGCACGTCTCTCTAAGTTGTGAGTGATGGACGAACCTAAGAAATTGTACATTTTTTCCTAAAAAATGTTGTTTAGCCTCGTGGTGGCGCCCCCTAGCTGAAGTAGAGGAGTAAAGCAGAGTCTCTGTGCCGGAGAGGAGAGTAGAAACACACGCGCACACAGAAAACAGGTCCTGAGAGACGGCAGGGACCTGGGCAGACAGATACAGTGCATGCTGCTGTGGACTGTACAAATGCATGCATGAGTGGGTGGGCACCCTCCACATCAACAACCCAACAAGAGCTTCTCCCTTTCTTCCTTCCTTCCATCTTTCCGTCCACGCTCCAGCCCCAGGTCCATATCCTGGCCTTCCGGAAGCCACGACAGCCCCATCCTTGCGCATTTCGCCCGAGCAAGACGCCCACAACTATCAGGAAAGAACTTCTTCCTCGCCCACGAAGGGCAGGTCCATGCTCCGCATGCCTTCCTCGCTCTCTTGTTTCCTAGGAAACAGACAAATGTGGAGGTTTAAAATAACCGCACATTCCAGGCGTGTCAACCTGTCTACGGCAATGCAGACTGTTGTTAAGTGCGGCTAGAATTGTTAGGCAGCGGGGAAATTAAGTCAGCGCGAGGGGGAGTACATGGCATCGCATCAGTCATATGCTCGGGTCGGAAGGAGGCACATGAGAGTGGGTGACTACCATGTTTTTGCGAGGGGTTGAAGTGGGAAGGCCGGGACTGCGGCACCGCATGCAAAACGCACCCAGCCCGACAAACCAATTAGAGTCCTTTTAAAAAATGACCATGGCTGGGCAGCAAATCAGGATGCTCCCCTCTTTTCGTTGCTGACATTATGCATGAGGGGCATGCAGATAAAGAAGAACCTGGAAAACATCATCCTGAACTGCCCATGAACTTACAGGACATACATGAACTTCTTTTTTATCTGTTAAACATTACATGCAAAATATAAATGCTTGATGGACTAAGGGTTGATTATTATAAGGTTTTTTAAATACTTTAAATATTACATCATGCATAAAATGCTGTTTATTAGGTAGGAAAACACAAGCGGAAAAGCTTGTTATTCTTTAAGCCATCTGAATGATAGTTTTGAGCATGCTAAAAAACACCACACCATTCCTTTTAAGTGCAGATCATTCAAAATGGGCATGACCATTATCTCCTACATATAATATAGGTGGAGGAGAGTGAACAGGACATAGGTGGAGCGCTAACAGGCTAGCGGAGCTTTACCTGGGGGTACCGAGATTGCGGCAGTATTTCAAACTCCCTGCTCTCCCTTTTCTAGACGGCAGGAAAGATACGTGAGAATTCTTAAATCGGAGCGTTTCTATCAAATATTCCTGAAAACATGACTAAACAAGAGCCTTAAAGGAATATTTCAGGCTAAATATAACTCAAATATGCTAATGATTACCACAGAAAATAATTTATGCTTGTCCCTTGGTTTCTGAAAACTAACAAAAAAATGTAGGTTAAAAGGGATAGTTCACTCAGAAATGAAAATTCTGTCATCATTTCATTCAAAAGTTTAAGTATGAATTCATTTCTTCTGTTGAGTAAAAAAGAAGGTATTTTGAAGAATGTCTGAATCTGATGGTCACTTCACTATCCCATGAGGCCACTGGAGAGGATTTGTGAATGGCAGTGAAGAAATGCAAGTGACAATGTAAGTAAGTCGCATGACAATGACAACCTGGCAGATTTAGTGTATCTGGATTTCATTCATATTACACACATTCATACTACAGAGTGTTACTTTTTAAGTAAGTTTATATTCAAATGTAGTACCTTATCAGACTGTATGGTCTTGTGGACTTTATAGACACACACAAGTGAAGAATACAATGCCATTTGGAACAGGGCCTTTAACATCTTGCGTTAAGTATTTTAGCTTAGCAGGCTAGTCGGTTAGCTTGGTAACTGTTAGCTAACTGAAAACAATAAACGTTCAATGTGACCATTTTTAGCTTTGGCTTTATAATGCGATGTGTCATGTATAAGTTCAAGAACATTAATTTGTTAATCAACAGAGATGTATTATCAGGGCTCTCAAGTGTCACACATTGGGCGTGAGACACACGCATTTCAACCCGTTCACACGCTCACACGCCACACCTTGTATTTCTCACGCTGAGAAGGGATATGTCCCGCAATATGTACAATTAATATATGAGGGAATACGGAGGGAAGTTCTCTGCCGAGTTCATAGCTGTCTCAGTTATACAGAGTTAAATGCCACCTACCAGCCAATCAGAAATTAGGATGTTGTTGTTTCAGTTTAAATTACGCGATTCTGCCGCCAGTGCGTTCGTTACTAAGCAACATGGAAGCGCGCGCACATGGAGTGTCGGGCTTAAATCGGGCTTAAAATCCTGTAGTGTGAACTAGCCTTAATAAGCTGGAAGAGAAAGATCCGATGAATGCTGTAGGTAACCCCTTCGTTTTTTTCGATTTTAAGATTCCTGGACGAAATCACTTGCCTGTGAAAAGACAGTGAGAGCTGGTATGTCTCTCTCTCTCTCTCTCTCTCTCTCTCTCTCTCTCACACACACACACACACACACACACACACACACAGAGCTTGACATACATGCTCAGGACAAGTTCTGTAATCCTACTGTATATGTGTACAGTATGTACATTGAGTACTGCTGTTCAGTTGGCTCGTTTGGGGCAAAATTTCTTTTTAATTTTGATACATTTGTATTTTTAAATATATAAATGTTTTTATTTTATTAGAATGAATTTGTCTTTCATCAGATTTACCAGATGTTGTAATTTCTATTTGTGCTGGTCAATTATGAACAATAGGTAAAATTGAATTGCTAGCAAAAACTTGGGTGCTGCAAATATTTGAGTTGCTCCTCCCCTTTGACTTGCCCCTCCCCTTTGCATGGCCCCTCCCCTAATCTCACTCCAAACTTTCGTTATAACTTGAGAGCCCTGTATTATATAAGAATTTTAGTAATTTAGCAAAATCACTGGGCGAAACTTCACCCACAGAAACTGTTAGGAGCACATGAAGAGTTAATTCACCTAGAAATGTACACTCATCTCAAAAGATCATTTAGACAACTTTGGAGGTTAAAAAACACATTTTACTGAGCATTAAAAAAAAAAAATTGATATCAAGATTTTTTTAATGTTCTCTTACGATCCAAGGCTGCATTTATTTGATCAAAAGTACAGTAAAACAGTAATATTTGTGAGATATTACAATTTAAAAGAGGTGTTTTCTATTTGAATATGGGTCAAAGACGAAAAAGCATAAAAGCTAAGCATAAAAACAATAAGTGTAATACTGCTTTAAATTGATTTTGCCCCCCCCCCCAAATTAAAAAGTTTTCTGTTTAATTTAATTGCAATTTTGTTTTTGTTTTTCTGAGTAAAAAATAAATATCATACATTTATCCCTGATTTACAGAAGACACCCACTAAAATGTCATTCAGTGTAACAGTCTTGTCAGGCATATACAACAAAAATCAATTTATGACATATTAAAAGACTAATTACTTTCACCCCAAATACTAATTAGTTGTAATTTTTTAAATTTGCCACAATCCTAGGTTTTGCCTATTTGTCAGTAAATTTTTTTTACTCATTTAAAACACAATAAAATTTAATATGCTCTCTTATTCTCTTATATATTTTAATAGGTACAAGTCAGAATAAATATTGTGTTACACTGAATGACAATGTAACATTATTTCAACCAAATTTTGACATTTTATTCTCCAAAAACTTATTTGAAACCTTAAAATTAGACACTTTACTTACATTTAATGTGTTTTCTATGGACATGAAATCACTTTTGTAAATTCCTTTTGATGCAGACATCTTAACATCTTTGACCCACATATTTTAAAATGTTTTCAGTGTCACATGGTCTTTCAGACGTCATTCTAATATGCTGATCTGCTGCACAAGAAACATTTCTTATCGATATTGAAAACAGTTAAATATTTTTGTTAAAGTGTGATACTTTTTTTTCCCCAAGATTCTTTGATGAATAGTTTAAAAGAACAACATTTATTTGGAATCAAAATCTTCTGTAACATTCTAAATCTCTTTACTGTCACTTTTGATAAATGTAATGCATCCTTGCTGAATAAAAGTATTAATACAAGGACAGAAACTAGTCAAAATTATTTTCTGTGGAAATGTTACATAGAAATTAAGCTCTATTTTACCTGAAAATACACTTAAGCTTTATCCTTATCATATTACAGTATGACCTAGTGTTAAATAGCATAGAGTAATTAAATTACTGTCAAACAAGCTAGGCAAACCATTTGAAATTTCCTGTGACCACTGAAACCACTGAAGAGTTCCAAGTCTATGTTCAGGAGTCTGTTCCAGTTATAGCCCATCCCTAATGAGGAAGACTTACGATAGCGTGTGTCCTGGTGCGGCGGGACTCCTGTCTTCCCTGCGGCCCCAATCAAACGGGTTCCCAAAAGAACGCTTGCGCAGCATAGTCCTCACCAAGATCTGCAGCAGAGAGCAAGCAGCGAGAATAAGTAACTCCAAAAACAGGCGTTGGGCTGTGGGTCATTAATCTGTTTATTCATTTGATGAGGTTATTAGCATTGAATACATTATGTGTATTCATAAGAACAGAATTAGAGTTGTCTAAATAGGCCACCAGGGGCTTGCGATCTCACCACGGTGGCCAGGCTGGGGATGTGCTTGACAGAGTTTTCCACCTCCTCCTCTGTCACTTCTATCAGGCTGCAGCAGTTGTCGTCCTCAGGGGGGAGTGGCTCAGCGCCGTGCCGCGTCACCCATGGGTGCACCTACAACAACAACAACAACGGAACAGAAATCCTGCTTTGATATCATTAATTAACTCAAGACTGTGTCGAGGCAGCTGGAGTGTCCTATATTCACACAGGAAGTGCTTTGAAATCATCTTTTAAGGAAGGGTTTTATTTTTGGTCCATTTGAAGTATGGAGGCTAATTATAGCATAAGAAAAAATACACTACCATGTACATAATACAATTTGGGGTCAGTAGGATTTTTTTTCTTGAAAGAAATTTTTTTTTTTTTACCAAGGATGCAGCTAGTTGATCAAAAGTGAAAATAAAGATGTTTATAATGTTACAAAAGATTTCTATTTTAAATAAATGCAGTTCTTTTGAACTCCCCATTCATCAAAGAATGCTGAAAAAAAATATCACCGTTAAAACAAAAATACTAAGCATCGGTTTTCAAAATTCATAATATTCATACATTTCTGAAGGATCATGTGACACTGAAGACTGGAGTAATAGCTGCTGAAAATTCAGCTTTGCCGTCATAGGAATAAAATACATTCTAAAGTATATTAAAATAAAACAAGTTATTTTAAATTGTAATAATATTAATATTACCGTTTTTACTGTATTTTTGATCAAATAAATGCAGCTATGGTGAGCATAGCGTTTTAAACGGTAGTGGGTATGGTTCCAAAAAATGTACAAGTAAAAAACCAATCATCAACCAATAGCGTGATTCTAGGCCAAAACGGTTTATTTTTCTGACCTTTCTGACCTGATCTAAAAGAGGGCTGGTATTCAGGAAACCGTAGCTTTGAAATGACCCATTTCACCTTTAACTTGATGAACTTGAGGGTGACGTCATTGGTGAAATAAAAGTCACACTGACCTTGATTTGTGGGACGGTAATTCTGGTTTCAGGATTCTTGTCCAGCATTTTAAACAGAAGGTCCTTTAAGTCATCTGATATATCCGCACTGTTAAGTGGGACAAAATGCTATCAATGTCAGAACAGTGGGATGGGGAAGGTCTTTTAGGCTCAAGAGAAAAACTCACTTCTCTGGAAGCTCCACTGGTTGGGTCTTGATCTTTTGATGGAGGCTCAAAATACGCTCATCCATAAACGGACACTGTGGAGAGAGGAAATAAAGTAAAGTAAAAGGCCACACCAAAAAGAATTCGTTTTATAGATTTTTCTTAAACAGTTTTGCTTACTGTTTACAGTACATATTTCATGATATATACGAAGATTAAAACAGGGCGTACCACTCCAAAGATGAAACAGTACAAGGTGACTCCCATTGCCCACACATCCAGAGCCTATAAAAACATGATGTTAACTTGATTAAATCAATGTTAACAGCAAAACTGATAGGATATTAGCAACTAGCTTAGAGAATAGAGCTTTTAACCTTTCCAGAGAAGTTCTTGCGGGTCTCTGAGAGGGTCTCTGGGGCAAGAAACGCTGGTGTCCCAACTGTGCTGGTCAAGAGGGCGTCTGCTCCCTCAAACTGGTTACTGACCCCAAAGTCGGCAATTTTAACATGACCATCTTCTCCCACAAGCAGATTGGAAGGTTTAATGTCCCGATGAATGATTTTCTGGTAATGTACTGTTGAGGATGAGTAGTTGCCATCACTTTTAATCATTATTCAATGCATTTTGATGACTATCAAAAAGAACTGCATCTAGTCTCACAATTTGAGGTGTATTACAGATAAAAATGTCAAGAACTTTCTGAAAACCAAAGGCTATTTTATGCTATTTCTAGGAGAATGGGTACACACATTTACTTAAATATCAGTCAGATGGCTTTTTCCTGTCCTGTGCTGTTATCTATTATCTATTAACTAAAACTATTAAAAATATTTTTTGAAAATTGACAGAAATAAAGCTGAAATTAAATAATATATAAATATTAGATGAAAAACTTACATGAAAATTAAAAATGTATTGGAAAATAACAAATAAAAGAAGTTTAAGTACCAAAATTATTAGCAAAATTAAAACTGAAATAAAACTAATGAAATTAAAACTATTATAGTATTTATTAAATGATTAATAAATACTACAATAGCATACAAATAATAAGAAAACAACACACACACAATAAAATAAATATTAATAAATACTAAATAATAAATAAATAAATATTAAATAATAACATATAAATAATGCTAAAATAACACTGCTAATTAGGTAGCTGGCCAAAATAAGATATGCTGACCAGACTTCAGTCTAAAAGTTTGGCTCCATTAAACTATCCAGTGCCCAGCCAATGGCATGAGGCCATGAAAATGTACCTTGTGCCTTTATCTGGATGTACAGTATCAGCAACACTCATGAGTATTGATCACACTACTAAGCATTAGCTAAATTCCCGCACTCACAATACTCAATTCCTCTCAGCAAGTCCTGGAAGTAGAAGCGTGCCTGGTCCTCATCCAGGGGCTTATCAGTAGGAACCTCCATCACTGCTCTGTAAACACATGGGGAATGAGACACAGTTTCTCTAGCAGAGTGACACTAGCACAGTATGGGCTGGCGCTACAATCAGAAATAACATGCTTACTCACCCTCGTTTGACAAGCTCGAATACTGTGAAAGCACACAGGAAACAGTTAGGCTGTTGTGCATTACCTTCTCTGATTTCACATACATTTAGCACAGAAAAGTAGAATAAATTGTGCATGTGCAAGTGTGTAGCATCTGCCAAGAGGATGAGTATCTGGCCAGACTTACCCATGTACAGATGGTCCTCACTTGGATCATCCAGCACCTGTGCAAAAAAACCAAAGCGGTTTAGAAAGAGAACGAAACCAGTCAGCATAGACCTTATATTATGCCATATCTGATCTGATGTAAATGGAAAAAAAAGGGTTTAAAGGGTAGAAGTTCACTCCATTCAATATGACAGACCGCATTAACAT
>JAFVLL020023563.1:0-13512 GCA_021397915.2 Tor tambroides | reverse complement strand
AATAATATATATATATATATATATATATATATATATATATATATATATATTTAAAATTAAGCTATTATTAAACCATTATTTTATTTCAGCTGACAAAACAACATTACTTAAATACTTTTTTACTATGTAAAAAATAACTGAATATACATACATATATATACATATATATATATATATAAATATATATATATACATACACACACATACTGAACATAATATATATATATATATATATATATAGTATACTATTATAGTTTATATTAATATTTTGAATTAGATTTTATTTTTATATTTTTCATTGTCATTTTAATTTTAGTTAAAGTTTTAGTATTTTTTGTTATTTTTATTACTATTTGTTATATACAGTTTTTATACTTTTTTTTTTATTAGTGCATTTACTAAATTAATTTGACTAAATAGTGCATTTACCATTTATTTGTATCAGTTTATGTTTATTATGTTTCAAGTAATGGCTTTTTTAAAGAAACATTTGAAACAGCATGCAGGGATTAAAGCAGATGAAAGAGGATATAGAGATGAGAAATAGTGAAGCGTGTGTGTGTGTGTGTGTGTGTGCGTGTGTGTGTGTGTGTGTGTGTGTGCGAAGGTGTCATTGATCACAGGACACATAGACAAATATTTGTTGAGCAGATCAAACAGGAAGGTCATAATATTCTCATAGTCAGCACAAAAACCTCTTTTCCCCTGAAATGATGCAGAACTAAAGTTCATGTGCCCTACAGGAGCCTTTATATGAGCTCTGAGTGACTTTGCATGAGTGTGAGGATTCACACTAATAATCTGTAAGGACAAAATGACCCCAGAAGTGAGCAAAATATGACAGAAACTCCCTGTGGAGACGTCTGGGGTCACATCTTTTATAGTATTTTTTAAAATTAGTTTTTATATTTATAGGCCTATTTTATATTTTCGGTTTCATTTGTTTAAAAATATTAGTTGTGTTAGTTATTTTGTTGCGTTTGTGTATTTTTCTTTTTCTTCTTCTTTTTTGACATATCTAAGTAATTTTTTATTTATTTTATTTCCCTGTAACTTATTTTTGTACATCAAGTTAATGAAAATGAAAAATGTGGAGAAATGTCACAAGAAGCTGAAATAAATTGGTTTAGTTTTTTTTTCTTTATTACAATTAACAGTTCTTTTATTTCAAGTAATGAAAATGTTATTTCATGGTTTTAGTTAACTTTAATACTGATAAATGAGTCAAAATAAAGAAAATAATGTCTTTTTAAGTTGTAAAAATGCAAATTGTGGGATTAAGTGTAGGGTCATATGTATAGTTATTTATTTTAATATTACTTACATGGTATTATAGAATTTATTTATATTTTATTAAGCCTAAAGACAAACCGTGACCGACTTTATGCAGATTGAACACGCCCATTTTCTACATCACAAATATCTGAACCAATCCCGTCAACCTGAGGGGCAGGGCTTTTCATCCATTGGTCATAGATTTCTATTTACAATAGGCGCGTTCGACTTTAAGCGGCGCTGCGCAGAATGATTACTGTATGAGATCAAAGTACCGCGAGAGCCATTCGAAAGCATAGGATCCGTCTGCTCTCTTATCGCTCTCGCGGTACTTTGATGTCATACACTGATCATTCTGCGCAGCGCCGCTTCAAGTCGAACGCGCCTAATGTGTTTTTGCAGAGTTGAGCAATGTAGCCAATGACAGACGCATCTGTTGATTTCTGGAACGCAATGGCCAATCAGAGGTGTTTACGTTGGTCAGAATCCCCTCACCGCTCAAAACGCAACAGTTTTGTTCAGTTCTGAGTTCCGCACGCTCGCAAATCCTCTTATTATAACAAAGAAAGTGTAGACGCGATGTAAATAAGAGATTAATTATGCAGTGCAGAGCTTCACAGACTACAACGGAACTTTGTGAGATCGCGATGAACTGAAGTGAGTAAAAGCTTCTCAGGTGAGGGCAATTTGTGCACTTTCTAGGCTATATTCCATATATCAGAATTTGAATAAATTCACTCATGGATTCACTCTCCAATAACCATTTATCTCGTGTTGTCAGTTGCCTTTGTGTGGCGTTTACTACTTCAGTTGAGTGAAAGCAGAGCGGATCCGAGCTGCTGTGATTGGGTGCAGGCTGGGACTAATTAGCATATTCATTAATTCACAAATGAACTAAATGAGGTGAGGGTGTGGGGTTAAATTGAAGACAGCGTTAAAATGTAGAATTTTGGCGATCAAAGATGAATTTTAAGAAATACAATTTATGCAGTATTAAATATAAATATATTTTATGATATTTCTATTTAGTCTTAATTTTAATTTTAGTGTTCAATCTTCAATTTATCAAGTTTTTTTTTTTTTTTTTAAAATCTAGAACATATTGTTTTTAACATATGTGACCCTGGACCACAAAACCAGTCATAAGGGTCATTTTTTTTTTTCAAAATTAGGATTTATACATCTTCTGAAAGCTGAATAGATAAGCTTTCCATTGATGTATGGTTTGTTAGGATCGGACAATATTTGGCTGAGATACAACTATTTGAAAATCTGGAATCTGAGGGTGCAAAAAAATCTAAATACTGAGAAAATCACCTTTAAAGTTGTCCAAATGAAGTTCTTAGCAATGCATATTACTAATCAAAAGTTTTAATATATTTACAGTAGGAAATTTACAAAATATCTTCATGGAACATGATCTTTACTTAATATCCTAATGATTTTTGGCATAAAAGAAAAATCTATAATTTTGACCCATACAATGTATTTTTGGCTATTGCTACAAATATACCCCAGCGACTTAAGACTGCTTTTGTGCTCCGGGGTCACATATTGTCTGAATTATTTTTATATAAAACAATGTATAAGTGTATAGAAGGTATATCCTCATTTAAATAACTGTGTGTGTGTGTGTGTGTGTGTCAGTGGAGGGTGAACTTTCTGAAAATGTCAGAAGAAGAACAGCAAAACCTCCTAAAGCTACCTTTCTGAGATGTTCCCACAAGAAACAGCTTTCGCAGAGGGATTAAATGGACTTTAGCCAGGATAGATGGAATATTTGATTTGACGTGAATAAAAACAAGGCTCTGAGGGACAGAATTACAGACCTTTCAATGGGTTTTTTGAGACTGCTCAGGCAAGAACACACTGAAAATATCTTAAAGAAGTCTAAAAACTGGTGAAAATGTGGATTTTGATGCTGGAATTTTCATTGTTGGATACAGTATCTTATTTTACTCTAGTATGCACATTTGTCTTATTCTGTTACATTATACGTGCTGCACACTGCAGAAATAGTCAGTGTGCAGTTCGGTGTTCCCTGGAGGGAGAAGAGGATGAAATGAAGGGCTGATATTAGGGAGCAGTTAATTTCCGGCGTGGTGTGTGTCAGAGGAGAGATGGAGGTGAAATGAAGGATCGCCGGCTCTGATAGAGTGTGTGTCAGATCCGTCACTGCTGCAATACAATAGCTGAAACAAAACCAGCACAGTGTGTGTGTGTGTGTTTGCATTTGTGTTCATGAGATAAAAGCGCTCTGGATTGATCACTCAATTATGTTTGCATTTCATTTGCTCTGATTATACCGTTACAATTGAGTCGTTTTCTTGTGTTTATTCCCGTGTCTGGTGTTTGTCTGTCTCAGTCGTTTGAGAGGAGCAGTGCTGATAATGCCAGGAGCCAATTCACTAGCGACTGTTTTTTAAATAAGTTACTCATTTTGATGCCAGAAAAATGGTTTTGTGTGAAAAATATGACAACAGCAATTTATTTTGGTTAGTGATAATTATTTCAGATAATTCTTCTGTTTCATAACGTTTGCATGCTTCGCTGAGTTTAATCAAAACAACAAAACCCACTTCCGTCGTTAACCGTGTTTAATTAGTTTAATTAGTTTTGATTGTTTGATGAATGAATGTTAGTTCCTACAGGTGTAAAACTTGCTAATGCTGAGGAAGACCATGGGGCAAGTGATGAAGATGATTCTCCTGAATGTCTATATAATTATATTTATATAGTTTTTAAATGTAGTTATATAGATATTTATTGTGTTTATTAGTTCATAAATTTTTACTTTGTGATTGGTCATAAGTACGAACATTTTATCTTGACATTTTTCTCGAAATTTAACAATTTTTTTCTCGTAATTTAACGACTTTTTTCTCATAATTTAAAGACTTTTTTCTCGTAATTTAATGAGTTTATTCTCAACATTTTATCTCGACCTTTTTCTTGAAATTTAACGACTTTTTCTCGTAATTTAACGACTTTTTTCTCGTAATTTAATGAGTTTATTCTCAACATTTTATCTCGACTTTTTTTTTCAAAATTTAACAACTTTTTTTCTTGTAATTTAACGACTTTTTCTCGTAATTTAATGAGTTTATTCTCAACATTTTATCTTGACCTTTTTCTTGAAATTTAACGACTTTTTTCTCGTAATTTAACGACTTTTTTCTCGTAATTTAATGAGTTTATTCTCAACATTTTATCTCGACTTTTTTCTCGAAATTTAACGACTTTTTTTCTCGTAATTTAACGACTTTTTTCTCGAAATTTAATGACTTTTTTCTCGTAATTTAATGAGTTTATTCTCAACATTTTGTCTTGACTTTTTTCTTGAAATTTAACGACTTTTTTTCTTCATAATTTAATGACTTTTTTCTCATAATTTAATGAGTTTATTCTCAACATTTTATCTTGACTTTTTTCTCGAAATTTAACGACTTTTTTCTCGTAATTTAATGAGTTTATTCTCAACATTTTATCTCGACTTCTCGAAATTTAACGACTTTTTTCTCGTAATTTAACGACTTTTTTCTCGTAATTTAATGAGTTTATTCGCAACATTTTATCTTGACTTTTTTCTTGAAATTTAACATTAGCAATAGCATTTCTATTTTTAATTTAATTTGATCAAATTTAGGTTTTTAAATATTTTTTTAATAATATTTAATAAATTATTTTTAATAGGGGTCAGTAGGGGTCAATTTTGGAACTTTTAAAAGCAGAAATGTGAAACTAATAATTTTGTGAATATGCATTATTATTATAAGCATTTTTAATTACAACTCATTTTATTTATTTATTTTTATTTAGTCTTATTTATTTCCTCTAACACTAAAATCAGGTTAATATTGTTTACATCTTTTGGTTTTACATTTGAACCTTCACCATTCACTTCCTTTTTTTTTCTTTTTCTTTTTCTTTTTTTTTTATAAAAAGGTGGGACAAGTGCAAAAATAATTTGTGTGGTAATCAATATGCCACAAAGGTTGTTTGAGCTTAACCTGCACTGAAACATTTTAACATCACTAACGCTTCTTGAGGTGACATCTATTGATTGATTAAATGAGTGTCACAATTGTCAGTATTATATCTGGATCATCAGCATCATTATATGTGGAGCACTAAAGTAGTAAAGGATCCGTTCAGTGGAGTTTTAATGTCGTGTTTCTGTGTTGTTAGGACAAACCTCCCCAATCGCCTGCGGTGTCAGCGCCAGCGCCTGTCATTAGCACCCAGTGTACCGCGGTAATTATGACTTTACTGTGTTATACTGTATATCTGGACTCCAGTTCTTCCTGAGGGACGTTGGCTTTGTTGGCTCTATAGGCAAATAATGATAGGTCACATTTATCACTGTCACACAGCAAAGTCATAATTAAGTTGTTGCACTTTCGCAAAGGAACACAAACAATTTCTGCTCCGAGTTAATTGGAAGTTAAAACTTGCAAACTACACAGCAGGATTTGAAGTTTTTAGGTTGTGCGTTTTCTACATGCACATGCATTAGTGTTTGATGCCTGAAAGGTCAATATAGCCAGTATATCAAAATAATTTATTTAAAAATATATAAAAATTATATATAATATAAATAAAAATTATATATAAAAATTAATTAATTTATGTGTGTGTGTGTGTGTATATAAAATAAACACACACACACACACACACACGCACACAATATATATTCTATATATATATATACATACATACATACATACAATATATATTAAATATATATATATATATATATATATATATATATACTGAAAAAATGATTAATTGAATTTACAAAAATCAATTTATGCAATCAATTTATTTTAGCTACATTTAAATAAACAAATTTAGTTGACTAACTTTCAACATTTTTTTTTAAATGTGGCTAAAAATAAATTGTTTGCAACCACTTACCTTAAAAAAATGTAGTATCATTTTTTTTCAGGGTGTGTGTGTGTGTGTGTTTATATATATATATATATATATATATGTGAATAATAAAAAATACAATTTCGTACTTATGTGTAATAATGTAGCACTAGTTAAACACTATAAAGCTATAAGCTCCTGTGTATTATATCTCTCTCTGTGTGTCATTGATATTGTGAGCAGGTCTGTAGTGATTCTGGTCCAGAAACAATTTAGCTCTTTCCCTTGACATTTCTCTCGCTGTCCATGCTAACAGCCGGAACAAAGTCTTTTTGTCCTCGCCTGCCTCCAGTGTTTTGTTTCAGACGCGGGTCGTTTTTAAATCTGCCCAAAGATTAGAAAGCACACGTTGGGAATGGAGAAGCGGCTCAGCTCATTTCGGTTGGGCCGCAGGAGTGCGATTAGCGAGGCGGTTCAATGCCCAGGGGGGTTGCCTAGTCTGACAGGGCCATCCAGAGCGGGAATTCACAGCGCAATCGCATCACAGTGCTGTGGGAAATGTTCATGATCTGAGCAGCAGCTAGTCTTCAATTTATTTACAGGCTTCCCTATGAATGAACAAGCATGGCTGATCCTCAGGGCTCTGCGGTGCTGAGCTGTAAGGAATAATTCACACGAAATAAGAAATACATCATCATTTGCTCAGCCTCAAATCTGCAGGAATAATGTCCAAGCTGCTCTTTTCCAGGAAACAGAATGGGATTTTAACTAGAGACTGTCAAGCTCCAAAAAACACCAATCAGAAATGATCATAAAAGTATACATTTTCACTTCCACTTCCTAGTTTTTTTTTTTTTTTTTTGAAAGATTAATACTTTTATTCTGCAAGAATGCATTAAATTGGTCAAAAGTGATAGTAAAGACATTTTATTTCAATTAAATAATTTTTTTAATGAAAATAAATTCATAAATAAAAGCTTGTGGCTTTAATAAGTTCAATAATAATAATAATACAGTAATATATATGAAATGTCATATTTAAAGGCGCCGTTGGAGATCTGGGAAAATGCTAACTTTAGCCTGATAGCACTGAAAGCGAATGTCCCACCCTCCCTGCAATCGCCGTCCAAAGCCACGCCCCCTGAACGCACATACGCTCAAAGAGCAGAATACCAGAGACAACATTAAATTACTACAATAGGCTACATCAACGGTCCAGTTCAAAGCAAGCATATATGTTCCAGATATGTTCCAAGTGTGCTAGACGTGAATTTAAATGGTATTTATTTACAGAGGTATATTATGTCACACTTCTCTAGTAAGTTTCGTCTGTGTGTGAAGATGCTGCGCAGAGCAATCCGTGAATGAATGTTCCGAAGTGAACTTCAACGGATTTCCCTGCTCAGGGAGTAGGGAGCAAATGAACACTGTGTAGGGAGCATGTCAATCGGAACACAGTTCATGCATGTAGCTCACTTCTAACGAGCTGGTGATCTGAATCAGGTGTGTTAACTAAGCGAGACATGGGGAGCGCGAGGACTGGGATTGGGAACCGCTGGGCTACATCATGTGTCATTCACCGGTGAGAAAACTTTATAGTACAGTTAGTAAAAGTACTACAATACCAGGAAGGAAGATGTTTGTCTGCCATTCTAGCTCTGTGTGCGAACGCGCTGATGACGTGTCATGTCTGCGCGAACCGGGTGCGCAGAGGTATGCTAATACATACGTTGACAGGCAGGTAGGAAAGCCAATTAAAACGCTCGGACCGAGCGTTTTGATTGGATGAACATTTCTTGGTCCTACACCTTCCAAAGAATATATAAATACAGATAAATACATTTAGACCACTTAACTTAATGATTACTATCAGGATGTGAAGAGACTTTCAACCAGAATAACAAAAAATGTTTCTGAAGACAATCACCTATGATGCCTTTAATACTTCATTTAACACATAATTAGATATAACTTGAAACTTGAATATATTGTATTTTTTATTATTTTATATATTTATAAAATTATATTCATTTTTTTATATATTTATTTATTTTCCATTCATCAAAATCCTGAAAATAAATGTATCACAGTTTCCACAAAACTATTGTGCAGCACAACTGTTTTCATCATTGATAAAAATCAGAAATGTTTCTTGAGCAGCAAATCAGCATATTAGAATGATTTCTGAAGATCATGTGACACTGAAGACTGGAGTAATGATGCTGAAAATACAGATATGATCACAGCAATTACATTTTAACATATTCACATAGAAAACAGCTAGTTTAAATTGTAATAACATTTCATTTTTACTGTATTTTTAATCAAATAAATGCAGCCTCGGTGAGCAGAAGAGACTTAATTCAAAAACATTAAACAGTTTTACTGATATAACGTGACCTAGCACTCTTTGAGTTTTATATGCTGTTTTAGTTTGTTTTCAGGTGGACTGGTGTATCTGAAGCCAGATTGGAACAGACTCTTTCAGCAGTTTTGTGCACAGCATGCATCAGACGATCAGTGAAAGGATTCTGGGTTTGAAGTTTGAAGGCTTGAGGCTCTAAAACAGTCAAAAGTTAATTACTGCTGGGTTCGTCCAACTCCCAAACCCCTGTGTGTGTGAATGTGTTTTCAAAGGAAAGGAAAGAGCAGAGCTCCATATACAGTGGCAGTATAAATAACAAATGCATTGTGTGTGTTTGTTCTGACATGCATTTGCTCTCACTGTATTTGAAGAGATTAGTGCCAAAGCTGAGCGCTCTCACTCGCTGTCATGAGGCAGATTAGATTTAGCTGACAGGGTTCACATACTAAAACATCCCGTGTCAACTAGTTCTATACATGCCGACAGCGAGAGGCAAATTCCTCTGTCCACAATCTGAGTAGCACACAGTCCCGTTAACAGCAGAGGTTAATCAGATCTCTGGAGTATTCATGTGAAGGCTTGTGGTATTTGCACTCAGTCCTAATAGCGACCAGATAGGGCCGTATTTCTCTGGAGGTCTGTGGAAATTTTATGCAGGTATTGTCAATGCAGTTTATGTGACGGTAGCCTATGTTTATTGTAATTGCATGCAATTAAGCTCAGGTGCGATTTGGGTGTCAGTGTCTAAACTGTTTCTAGTCAGAACATCCGTCATTTTGAATAAACAGCTACTGATGCCGAGTTGATTCAAAATGTTTAATGCAAGAAGTAAAATACAGTGAAAATCTAGTCAAAATAATTAAAGTACACTCAAAAAAAAATACAGGGTTAAATACAACCCAGTGCTGTTACAGTTTCTCCAAGGAAGACAATGACGATAATCCACAAAAATGACTTTAATGATAATCCACACGACTAACTCAGGGTAGCAGAAACACTAGTAACACGAATAATCACCGACAAAAACTGAACAGAAAGGATGGCCTTAAATAGTGCAGCTGACAAGGGATAAACAGGTGAAGAGAGTTAACTAATAATGACTAACAAGCAAATGAACCCAAGAGCTAAACCGAACAGGAACAAAAAACCATATAAGGCAAAACAGGAACAGGCCAAAGAAACAGAACAAGACAACACAAAACTCCTAACAAGTGCTGGGTAAATATTGGACAAAACACATGCTGGGTTGTTTTTAACCAGCAGTTGGGTTAAATGTTTAACCCAACCTTCTGGGCAGTAACCCAACCACTGGGTCAAAACAACCCAATCGCTGGGTTCCTCCATATTTTACCCAGCGCTGGGTTGTATTTAACCCAGCATTTTTTAGAGTGTATGTTTGCACACTGCAGTTCATATAATGAACACAATGAAGAATGATTATTTATGCACCAGTGTGTGCATAAATATAAATCGTAATAAAAATTTACTTACATTATCACTGTATGTGATTATATATGATATGTATATACATTTATTTTACATGTATTTTAATAATATATAATAATGTTATATATATATATATATATATATATGGATTTTTTTTTATTTAATATATATGAAGATGTTCTGATATGATATAAAAAAATATATATATATATATATCTCAGTAAAATTCTATATCGTAATATATGTAATATTCAGTAACTTTATAACATATACAATAATTAAAAAAACATTTATATGTAATAATGCACACACAATATATTTATATATTTCATATTTACCAATTGCATATTTAATAATTTAACACTATGACAGTATATCATATTATATTTTTAAATGTATATAAAACATTAGTGCCAGAGGTCTATAGTTGGCTTGTGACAGTTATAATTATTTAAATATGTACCAAATAAAGTTCACACCTTCAATAATAATTGACTTTCAAAGTACTTTGTTGATTTTGCATGTCACAATGCGTTGCACATGTCTGGTGTATACAGTTTATCTAGTGTTTTATAGTAACGTCTCTTTAAGAAAAGCCTTGTGTTCCTGCTTTCAGTTTGAGTGTGTGTGTGTGTGTGTGTGTGTGTGTGTGTGTGTGTGTGTGTGTGTGTGTGTGTGTGTGTGTGTAGCTGCGTATAGGCCAGGTGAAACACAGGGGGGTTCTCAGCTCTGCTGTCCAGTGTTTCTGCCTGCGGTTATGCACTGTTGCTCAGAAGAAGGATGCAGTATGTTTTGACTGAGTGGAAGAGAGAAATGAAGGAAGCATTTGCATATTTGCATGAGATTTGAATGAATAGTTCAAATGTTTTAACACAAAAATTTAAATAGAATCATTTAATCACATGCATGCTGTTCAAAACCCCTTTGACTTATTTTCTTCTGAGAAATGTGTGCATTGCTCTTTTCTGTGCAGTGAATGTGAATGAGGACTGATGTTGCTGAGCTCCAAAAAGCAGTAGTCTATATGACTATATGATAAGTGGTCCATTATTTCATTGTATTTCAAGTCTTCTGGTCTTTTGTGAGAAACAGACTCACATTTAATGGTTCTGTGAATGATTTTGTAATCCCATGCATACAGTGACATGCATAATATAATATAATTACGTTTTGTGACAAACAATCAAGCAGCTGAGATACAGAGGTATATCACCTTATGCAGGTATGCTGTATGCACTGTAGATTTAGTGTAGGATTTACTTTAAAACAATTTCCACTCAGAAATTGCTAGTTTATTACTTATTATCTTGGTTTCATTTACATCTTTGTAAAGCATACTCTAATGTAGTCTTTATTTACATCTATTTAAAACAGGTATAGACTTTTTTTTTTTTTTTAGAATTGTGAGATATAAACTATATAAAAAAATATATAAATATAAAAAAAAGAATTTGTAATTTAAACTCAGAATTACAGGGGGAAAACAAATCAGTATGCCCTACACGAGTACCCTAGTAAAAAAGTATGTTTAAAATACATTTATTTCATACTAAGTAAAGAGCAAATCTACTAACATATTTACTTACATATCACTCGAGACTTACTGATATAAAAGTATAATTAAACTTGATTTGGAGTAGTACTTTCTTATTTCTAAACATTAAGCCTAAAATGTGTTTTAATGTCACTATTGATGATGATTGTATGATCTCTGAATAATATCAGTCTTTAAATGCAAGATATTTAAAGTGTACCTGAAGTACACTTACAATAGTTCCACTTCAGCACATTGAAATGTACTTCAGTATATCTTTAGTTGGACTTCAGCACTACTTCCTCACAATTAAAGTGCATTAAGCAGAAAATTAGTTGTTCCAATTTAGCAGAGTTTAAGTATATCAGTTTAGTATACCAAAGGTACAATTGCAGGGTATTTTCATTAAGTTATAAACATGTAAATGTATTCGCATGCTTAGCATGAAATAAATGTATTTCAAATACATTTCAGTATATTTACTTTTCACTAGGGTATGCATGCAGATAAAGCTGGACATATTTTTATATCCAACTTTCTAGAAAGAGCCGGGAAGTAATATGGTTACATTTTGCAGTGATATAAACAGTCAAGAAGTTGAGATTTGCTGTATATGTAGTAAAAGCAGAACTGAATCCATCTTCCCACTCTTAGACAATTATTCCCACAATACTGTTTCTCTTCTCCACTCTAGAGAGTTTTGGAGTCTGTGCTGCTGTATGAGATTGAGCAAACAGCCATATTCAGCTCTAAGAATGAGCGCTGTGTGTTTGAGGGAGTTCGTGAGCACTGGTGCATCTTGGGGGCTGTTCATCTGCCACATTGAGTCTGATGCAAATGTAAATACAGGCTGTAGGCTGGATCCACCTACTCTGTGTCTCGGCCCACACACAATAACAACACTCCGGTGGATCTCTGGAGGAGGATGAAACCAGAGCTCACGAGGTGAGTCGTGCAAGCACAGGGGAATGTTTCATTAGTGGAAGTGATTTGCACAAACCCCTAACCCTAATTTAACCCTGAGTGAAGCACAAAGCAGTTTATAGTCCTCCATATCTTTAGATTGCATGCAGAACGCAAGCCGTGGCAGAAACATTGATCCTGATCACTAATCAGTGTACCAGCTGTTCTTAGTCCATTATCCCGGAATACTGTGCAGGTCAGATCAATATCGTCTCAAAGCAGCGGTCAGTGCGTCTGCTGTCGGGTAACAGACGGATGACGGCAGCCGCGGGAATGAAGCGCTTGTATCTGTCCCGTTTGATGGATTACTGACAAGCAGTGTCTTGTTAGAGGGAAAATTGCTGCTTAAATGTGAAAAATCACCTTTAATTCTAGTGTGACAACAAATCAAAGGTACTCGTGGCGTAAATGGCGATTTGAGGTAATTGAAAGAATTTCGCTTTTCACTGGCAATTACTCAAGCACTGTCTCAAAACCACGATGCATCTGTGAGACAGATGCTCAAACATCATATTTGTCAAAATAAAGGGACAGTGTTAAATAACTTCACTGCTGTCACAAAGAAACATTACTTCATTGCATATTTTATGGTTTAGGAGAGCAGAAACTAAAGCTGTGTATTCTGTTGGCCTTTCTAACTGTTTGATATCAAAACAGACTGTCAAATTGTGCTAATAATAGACACTTTAAAATGTAATTTTTTTACTCAAAAATACTGTAAAAATGCTACAGTAAAACTGTTAAACTGGTTACCTTACAATATACAATGAAAAACTGTAAAGGTTTTAAGATTGCATTGTATCTCATTTTAATTTAAAATACTGTGAAATTCATTGTTTTTGCAGATAAAGTAATTAAGTACCATATGAGGTATTATTATAGTTTATTAATATTTCAAAGCAGTTTTTTCACTTCATTTATTGACAGCTATCTGGATGTGAAGAGACTTTCAGCCAGCATAACAAAAATGTTTTTGAACCAAATCACCTACCCTGCCTTTAATGACACAGTCAGTTATTCATTTATATATATATATATATATATATATATATACACT
>JAFVLL020023561.1:0-20882 GCA_021397915.2 Tor tambroides | reverse complement strand
GGGGGGGGGGGGGACTGTCATAAAAAATAATATTCCTCAATTATATCAAATTCTGTGATTATGCATATTGATACAATCAATTCTAAACCTTATTTAACATTTAACATTGTTATTATTATTATTATAAGCATATTTACATAAATCTAATAATGCCACATTTTAAAATAGATCTTTTATAGGAGAGCGGCTGCGTTTCCACCTTTGAGTTGTGATAGCAGAGATTTTCAGAGACAAACATTAAAAATTCAGAGGTGTGTTTAGCATGGTGGAGTTTCTTTTGAAGAATCCATGTGTGTGTGTGTGTGTGTGTGTGTGTTTGTATTTGTTTGTTTGCCCATGAGTGCCACGATAACCAAAATAAGAGAATTGGCTACTGGTTAACATTGTCCTACAGTCCAGATGGCCAAAGCAACATCAGGAAAAAATAAAAATCATGTCAGAGACAGATAAATGTATTACATTTATAAGATTACAAAGTAAAAATCAATCAATCAATCAATCAATCAATCAATCATATATTTGGACTAACATCCACCAATGAATCATGGACAGTAAGGCTAAGAACATCCAAATGTTCCCCTTGACATATTCATAAGGTCTTGATAGATTCATAAGGGAATCAGTCTTTTGAGGTTCTTTCAATGAATCAGTTGATTTAGTGTGCAAAAAAACAAAACAAAACAAAAAAACTCTTAAATAAAATAAAAAAGTCTGTTTGTTCCCCTATTCAATATGATTTAAATTCTGCTAATATATACATTTTTGTACATTTTACTTTTCCTTAAAGTTTTTCTTATTTTTTTTTTTACAGTATGTTTTCTGAGATTTCCTTTGTTTGTCATCCATCTTCTGTGCTGTCTTAAAAAATACCTCTAAGATGTCATCCAGACCCACTGAAGAAAAAAAAAAAACATCGTTCTTTTGACTGCAGTTTTGAAATATTTACTAACTGAGCACTTGACTGAGAGTGCAGCCTTCCATCTTTCTGTGTATCCTCTCCATTTTCTTTGTGGAATGGTACTTTTCACCCCCATCTTTTCACTGCTGACATGTTTGCACGGCGTCCCGCCTCACTCTTAAATGCCCGCAGTTCCGTTACTCTCTCACCCCACCTCATAAAATCAGAAGAGGGAGAGAAAGAGAGAGAAACGACACTTGCGGAGCAAAGGAAAAACTGGAGCTATTTTCCTGTGCGCTTTGTGAAGGCAACCAGCAAGAATTTTCCCAGGAGATGTCAAAGTACATTCATTGGCTAGTTGTAAACAGCAAAGCCTGAAATCTTCCGCACGCTCCTGCCGCTACATATTTTTGACCCGGGCTTCCATGAAACCAAGGAACATTGGAGAACGCTGCCCCGGATACGCTCTCGCTCGGCTTCCATGCCGCGGCTCGAAATAAAACCACTTACCTGAGTCTGAAGCTCTTGGAGAGAAAGAGTGTTTTGGCATACTCTCCTACTACTCCAGTCATTAGGAAGTGCTGCAAATGTTAGCCATCTTCCTTATAAACACTTGTGCTACCGCAGCTTAAAAGAATGTTCAAGATGTTCAAGAGGATCTGTGACATGCTGTCATTTATTTGCAAAACCACATTTAGTCTGTTGAGGATTTAAAGCTCAATTACCTAAAAATGTCTGGACTACTTTATAGGCACAATTCTGTTTGTGTGACTGATGTAGTTCCTGGAGTTTCTTAGGGGTGAAAGATCTTGAGATTGTCTGCCAGTCCCCTGCTTGAGGCTTTAATCTGACCCAAAACAAAAGGAGGAATGTCTTTGATACAGGCTAACTCAATATACCTGTACAAATGTTATAGAACAACTTTCTAAATGTATTGTATCATTTTATTTGAATGTTTACATCACTAGTAAATCCCAGAGCACTATATATTCACAAATCGTAAAAAGTATATGCTCTCATTTTGGAATGTTGTATATCTGACTGAATAATCAGAAGTTCTTGTTAAAGTGATTTAAAGAAAATATGTTAAAATGTTTAAAAAAAAATGCTCCTACAATAACAACCAAATTCAGTTTACTACAAACTGGTCATAAGCAGTTTATCAGGTTGACTAAGCAAAAGCAGAAATATAACAGAGTGCATAAAATGCAAAAATGTATTTTGCAGCTGTGTATGTTTGTTATTTATTTATTTATGTTAAAATACTTTTTTTCCCATCCCGGTTTATGCAGAGGCAGCTACGTCGAAATAAGCCACCGGTTGGCTGATTCTCCTGAAATGTACAGTATTGGCTCAAACAATGGCTGAAAAGTCTGAAATCTGTTTGTCATTGAAAAAAAAAAAAGGATTTTGGGTTCAATAAAAGATAAGCTCAGCACTGGTAGCATAATGTTTGATAAGACACTTACATTGGAAGTCACTGGGGCCAAATTTTCGATTATGTGATGGCTTCATGAAGCAGAAATGTGAAGCTTATAATTTTATTAATAATAATAATAATAATAATGTTAAAACTTGTGTATTATTTGAGCTATAAAGGTCTTTAGGGCTTTGCGTTCCCAAGACAACGAAACTGCAACAATGGTTTTGACAGAAAATATTAGTATGTTTTTTGTTTTTTTTCACACTAAATAATGTTAATATGCATACTGTTTATATCAAGTGACAGTTAGTCATAATCAACATTATGCCACACATTCTGTTGACTGATCTTAACTTGTACTGATCCGGGAATATTATCTCTGATTTGATAATAAAAAAGAAACAAGGCCATTCATCAGGAATGTATTTCGACTGCATATAATGACATTTAAAACATCTTTAAATGAAATCACATGATGCAAAGCTTTATTTAAAGAAACACAAAACGGCCGATCATTTCAACTTGAAGCTGTCAAATATTCAATAGGACTATTTGCGCCATTACTCCTTTTGAATACCCTGACATTTTGAATTTATTTGGTTAATGCTCCATGGCACCTGTACATCCCCCTTTCTGAACCACACCACCAGCACCACCTCAGGAATTCAGTGCGTTTCCACCAATTTTTCCCTCTCCAACTGCACTGGCAGATGGCACCATCATCCGTATACATATTTAAATGACAAATGTAAGGCAGGTGGCTTCTCTAGAGAAGCTATCTCCATTCAGAGGGCCACTTTTCTCCTCCAATGCCTTTGTTTTGCTAAACCGAGGCCAGATCACATGGAGCCAGGCCCCGACACAGCAAAAAAAAAAAACAGAAAACCAGGTAGAAACAGTTCTGACGGAACACAAGTGCCAAGGATACTGCGTCCCAGGCTGAATTCTCGTGGGTCGCCGCTTTTTCCCTAAGCAGGTTTTCACTGACACAGCAATGTATCTCTCCTGCAGGTAATGATGACGGTAATGCCTAGCGTTTGTGTTGAACCTCTTTCCTTAGGAGAGAGCTGAAAGTGCTTACTGGTGGGGGGTGAAGGAAACTCATAGCAGTCGATCTGGGTGATGTATGGCCGCAAGTCTTTGGCATAACAGCGGATTGCCAAGAATGTATCGCCCCAATTAGTTCAGAAGTTGATGAGCTCTCGCGGCATAACGGAGCATAATATAAATATGTCTCAGTTTGTGCTAAACAAACACATACCTATGGGTCAGGAGTCCCTTACCGTAGGTAGGACTATGTGAGGTGCCCTACAGCACCCTCTACTGATGCTAAAGGGTCTTACAGGGATATTGCATCTTTCTGCGATTGCTGTAAAGCATTCTGTTTTATTCCGAAGACAAGATATCAGTGCTCTAGGACTGAAGTGTGTATATATAGGTGTGTGTATGTGTGTGTGTGTGTGTGTGTGTAAATATATATATATATATATATATATATATACATACATAGATAGACAGACAGACAAATAGATTTTCCTACAAATACAATATTAATATATTTCTAAGCATTTTATGGGTAAATGTTTGCAATTGCATGTGAAATAGAGTAAGGACAGGCCCACATGCCTTTCATCAACGCAGTCACGCACAGCACCATACATGCAGAAACAGAGTGGCGAAGAAAATACCACTCTTCCACCCGATTCAAAATTCTAATCATCAACTCATTGCTTAGCAACAGAGGGGTTCCATAGCAACAAGGCAGCATTGTCACTCTTACATTGCAACGAGAGACACGGTGCTTTTCATACATTGTATTCAATCTGCTTCCTTTTTCCCTCTCATGAATGGCCAAACGTTGGCATTGTGTCCTTTTTGTCAGATGAGGAAAATATATGACGACTCTGTTAAATCATTAGAGATGGAACACTGAGGATTGGACACGTATATTAATAGATGTTCCAGGCGCATGTTTAAAACATGAAGCGTTCGCATGTGCCAGGATGAAAGGAGAATACTTATATGTTCCTCTACCTGACATTTATAGCTATTAAAGCATTATTGACATTTAAAAGTCTCTGGATGTGGTGAGTCACAACTAACAACGTATTTAGTATGCTTAAGTAGTCATAGGAATCACCTACACTAAAAAGAAGTCTAACTATACAGTAGGATGATAATAGCCACCAATTGAATGTCTATTGGCAGAACAAAATCACACAAATCATGAGTTTTTAGTATATCTGTAAGAACAAGCAAAAACTGCAAACCCTGAGTAGGAAATAAAACAGCTCAAATCATGTTAGCTTAACCCTATTTTTTTCAGTCCCTGTTTTAAATGGTGGTCATCACTTTATACATTTTGACTGTTGTTTAGTCATTGCCGTGACACTTTTTGTTAAACCGTACAGTCAAAATAGTTTTAATTATCTTCTTTACTTAAAGTACTTCAGCATTAATAGACATTTGGAGAGGTAATTTGTGTATCTGTTGCAAACAAAACAGCTTTGTGACATTGACAGTCTTTGATGAATTAAAGCACTCTGCAAACTCAGAGGCCAGAACAAAGAGATAAATGTGTACAGTTCTGGAAGTTTTACGAAACTCAGCAAGCAGCCATATGGCTCGGCACATTTGCAGAAGTACACATCAGCAAGAAGAAACACCTAGCCGAACTGCGCTAACCTGCAGTAGACTTGCAGGACTATACTTTGCTTTTTATGATATATTTCAAACAACACACTGTATATACAAACATATAAGCTGTGTGAATAATGCAGTTATTATAGTAGCGTAGTAACCGTTCATTGGCAGGATGGTTTTGAGGTTATGGTTTAAGAACTAAGCTGATGGTGACCAAAAAGCAGCCTTCATCAACTGAAACACAATATAATTCCATGACTTCTGGATGCTTAAATATACAGAGCCCAGAGTCACAGTGTTACACTTTGCAGGTAAATCGACCTTTACATTTGTGTCTGCATATTAAGAAGACAGAATTTTAAAACAACAAAAAATGTACATTTTAAAAAGAATCCATGTTAAGTAGGGTGGACACAAAAATGAGGGCACTTAGCAGAATTCAGTGAAGCCAGGGTAAAAACTGAAACACAATACAAAACCTATAAGCATTAAGGGGCGATATTTGCCCCCTAAGGGCAACTTTTCAAAGCTTTTATGAGTGCCCTTTCATGTAAATTCTAAAATTTCTTCAATAAATGCAGTTAGAATAATAGGGCACTATGATATAGTATAATACGATATAAATGCAGTTACAATAATAGAATACCATTGATTTGGTATGTTACAGATCATCAACAAAATCCACCTTTGCACTGCAAAGTTGCATCTGAAGTGGCATTTAGATGTACATAATGTATTTTCTTGAATTGTACTTTATTGCATATTCTTTAAAAAAATTTTGTCTTTAGGATTTATTGTCTGTTCCCCTTCTGTCCACTTTTTCTCTTGAGGAGATAACAAAATAAGAATTTCATTGTACCTAATACCTATGACTTTAAAGATCTTGAAACTTTGAAATCTTGAAATCTCAAAATGTTTAACATTCTGAGATTAATGTTTTATAATATCAAATATACTGAATACAAAAATGTGAAATGTTTGGGGGGGGGGGGTATATGTTCTAATGGAATCCGGAAGGTCAATGGTTCCCAACAGCTCTTTGAGGTATAATAATGAAATGGGTTTTCAAACATGCTTCCTGGCCATTGAGCCAGTCGCATCCATCTCAGGCCCTGCGATAAATGGTATGTCTTTCACTGTGTATTTATCTGAGACGATCACAGGGCCGTATCCTGTCCTTGACAGATCCCTCCTGACTCCCAAGGACTAGTCTTCCCCATCCATCACCGGGGGTGCGAAGAGGGTCCCGTGGGGATGTGCGTTATTGTGTTGCACCTAAACCTGCAGCCTGTCTCTTCATAGCTGCTAAAACATGCGGTTTGTTGGTGAACAATGAAGTGTGCTTTCTATGGTTACGTGCCTGCTAATAGGCCTCTTCATTCTCCTTCCAAGCATAACCGCCTAACACGCACATACAAAGCACGTTCCTCTAGTAAAAGAGGACTGCAGCGTGAGAGGATGCGAAAGGAACAGCCTCCTCAAGCATTTTCTGTTCGACCGGCTCTCTCCCCATAAATCAGAAGGCATTCTCTGCTCATCGGGATAGAGATCATTTGTGCAGTGCTTGTCCATTTATCGCCCTGATCTGACAATGCCGCACTTTTGTGCTGAATGCGCGCTACTTTTGCATCCAGCGTTGATGTACGTTCAGCCCACACACGCCAAAAAGGCTCCTTTTCTTTTAAGCGTCGGCACATGGGAGAGAAGCCGTGTGGCTGCTTGCAGGAGTCAAGTTAATTAATAGGGAAACTAGCTGGAGCATTGTAGGTGTATTCATTATTAATTAAGAGACTTTATGCCAGCTGGGAGAGATGTCAGCAATTAGGGGAGATTTTGCGGTGTGCAGTTGTCCTTGGATATGGGAGTGTGTCCCCTGTGAGGCACAGCGTGGTCGCAGAACACTTTGAGTCATGCGGGTTTATCAGACCCATAACTTAACTGTTTGGGGGGTCTTTGCATTTTATCACTAGTATCTCTTTTCTCAGGATGAGCTCATTTTCTACTGGAATGTTACCGGACTACATGGGCATCATGTGGATAATGGGGTAAATAAGTAATAAGGTGAAGCCATAGATTGTAAAAAAGGATTGAAGACACGTTTCCACTTCCTTAGAAAAGTGTAGCCAACACATCCCAGTATAGCCACTGTCATCTTGTGCCAATGATGTCATTTGGAGCCAGAGTCTGCGCAGTACTGATTTATTTGGAGCTGGAGTCTGAGTAGTAGTGATTCATTTGGAGCTGGAGTCTGAGCAGTAGTGATTCAATTGGAGCTTGAGTCTGTGCAGTAGTGATTCAATTGGAACTTGAGTCTGCGCAGTAGTGATTCATTTGGAGCCAGAGTCTGAGCAGTACTGATTTATTTAGAGCCCGAGTCTGAGCAGTAGTGATTCATTTGGAGCTGGAGTCTGAGCAGTAGTGATTCATTTGGAGCTGGAGTCTGAGCAGTAGTGATTCATTTGGAGCTGGAGTCTGAGCAGTACTGATTTATTTGGAGCCCGAGTCTGAGCAGTAGTGATTCATTTGGAGCTGGAGTCTGAGCAGTAGTGATTCATCTGGAGCTGGAGTCTGAGCAGTAGTGATTCATTTGGAGCTGGAGTCTGAGTAGTAGTGATTCATTTGGAGCCAGAGTCTGAGCAGTACTGATTTATTTGGAGCCCGAGTCTGAGCAGTACTGATTCATTTGGAACTGGAGTCTGAGTAGTAGTGATTCAGTTGGAGCTTGAGTCTGAGCAGTAGTGGTTCATTTGGAGCCAGAGTCTGAGCAGTACTGATTTATTTAGAGCCCGAGTCTGAGCAGTAGTGATTCAATTGGAGCTTGAGTCTGTGCAGTAGTGATTCAATTGGAGCTTGAGTCTGTGCAGTAGTGATTCAATTGGAGCTTGAGTCTGCGCAGTAGTGATTCATTTGGAGCTTGAGTCTGAGCAGTAGCGATTAATTTGGAGCTCGAGTCTGAGCAGTAGTGATTCATTTGGAGCCCGAGTCTGCACAGTAGTGATTCATTTGGAGCCAGAGTCTGAGCAGTACTGATTTATTTAGAGCCCGAGTCTGAGCAGTAGTGATTCAATTGGAGCTTGAGTCTGAGCAGTAGTGATTCAATTGGAGCTTGAGTCTGAGCAGTAGTGATTCATTTGGAGCCAGAGTCTGAGCAGTACTGATTTATTTAGAGCCCGAGTCTGAGCAGTAGTGATTCAATTGGAGCTTGAGTCTGTGCAGTAGTGATTCAATTGGAGCTTGAGCCTGTGCAGTAGTGATTCAATTGGAGCTTGAGTCTGCGCAGTAGTGATTCATTTGGAGCTTGAGTCTGAGCAGTAGCGATTCATTTGGAGCTCGAGTCTGAGCAGTAGTGATTCATTTGGAGCCCGAGTCTGCACAGTAGTGATTCATTTGGAGCCAGAGTCTGAGCAGTACTGATTTATTTAGAGCCCGAGTCTGAGCAGTAGTGATTCAATTGGAGCTTGAGTCTGAGCAGTAGTGATTCATTTGGAGCCTGAGTCTGCACAGTAGTCACTGTTTTGGAGCCTGAGTCTGCACAGTAGTGATTCATTTGGAGCCTGAGTCTGCACAGTAGTGATTCATTTGGAGCCTGAGTCTGCGCAGTAGTGATTCATTTGGAGCCCGAATCTGCACAGTAGTGATTCATTTGGAGCCTGAGTCTGCGCAGTAATGATTCATTAATATTCATTAATTTTCATTAATTAATTTTCAAATTCATTAATGACTCAGAGCCTGAGTCTGCGCAGTGGTGATTCATTTGGAGCCTGAGTCTGCATGGTGGTGATTCATTTGGAGCCTGAGTCTGCACAGTAGTGATCGTGAGCTGGAGCTACAGCTTCAAAGTCCTGCCCAAACTCCCGCAGAGCCAATCACAATCATGACACCACACCCCAGTTTTATAGCATGAAATAACTAATTAAAAGCAAACATATCAGAAAAACAAACACTTGAACATACATCAGTGTGATTAGAACTACCCAAATTGATGGAAACCATTTTTCAGAAAATTTATTTGAAGCGTAATTAGATTTTTTAGTTTGGGTTATGCCCCATTCGTTTACATGGAGAGGGCGTGGTTTATGACCTGTACTTCAGCCAGCCATCAGATGGCGATCAAAATGTTTTGGCTTCACTTTTCAGGATGTGTGCAGCACACCTGGGTGAATCTCCCAAAAAAGTGTCCTGGTAATATTTCACCCGCAAATTAATTCAAATGAAATGAAATGAAATCAAATCAAATCAAATCAAATCAAATCAAATCAAAATGACATGTATACAAATAAAATAACATTATTTTTATTCATAAGTTATTTTATTTTCGTTCATAAGTATTGATGAGAGTGTCAAGTGAAAATGTCTGGCATTCACCCTATAAATTGTATCAATAACATTTACTTTCTTTTTACAGGACATAGCACAGTTCACATTCCAACCTGTGTCTCCTGTATGAACAACACTATGGTCGAACACATCTATAGCACATGCCAATCAACGTTTCCAAAAAAGTAATTTAACTTGTGACTGTATTTATCATGTGCTAGCGATGTGCTGATCCTATAAGAAGCAGTTGTTCAGAACTATAAAGCATGACAGATTTACCACAGAAGTGTAAAATAATTACTGCCAGACATTAATGGCCAGTCGCTGACCACTATCACTCATGCTGTTAAGACTTCAGCCCAGCATTCCTGTCTTTAGAATACTTTCAGTCTAAAACTGCAGCCTCTCTCTAGCCATTTAGTCTGACCTCATGGAGGCCATGTCTGCAAGATGGCGGTGCATTAGCAGTTAGTGCAAACTATTTAGAGAATGCGCTGGTGTCCATGACAACCTAAACCTTAGGTGGAAGCAAACCTACTGCAGCAACATGATGTAATGTACAACATAACAGAGTATTTCAACTTGTTTCTCTTTTCTATGTCGTGGTCAAGCTGCTGCTACAGTAGCTGATTGCTTATTGAATCAAAAAATAAAACCCACCCATGATTCTGGTACTTAAATGTTGCTTGGTTGTCTCCTTCAGTTTATGTCTGTGGAACGGTTTTGCAAGTTTTATTGTCCGGGAGGCAAAAATAAGTCTGATATCCAACAAGTCACATGGTTTGAGGTATCATTCACGCGCACTCAGTCAAAAAAGTTACTAAAAATAATATTTTTGAAGAATATTTTAAAAATATACACTCACATGAGATGGGTTTTTTTCTGTGTAGAGCAGGGTGCCTCAGGTGGACAGATATGTTAAAGGGATAGTTCATCCCAAAATGAAGGTGAGTAAATGATAAAAGAATTTTCACGTCATTTCAATTCCTTACTTTCTTCTGTGGAAGACAAAAGGAGATGATTGAAGAGTGTGGCTCAAAATATCTTATTTTGTGTTTCACGCACAAAAGAAATGCAACCCAGGTTCATCTGAAAAACATGCCTGTGGCGACATTTGACATGCAAAATGACATTTCTTTGCGACAAATATCCAGCGAGTAGCACTAAAAGCATGTTCAGTTTCATCCAAAAAAGACAAATCTACAAATGCATTGCAGCAGTTCGGAAATGAAGTGTCCACCTGCACCAAACCCTACAAAAAACTAAACCCAACTACAACATTTTCAAGCCAATGCCACGGGAAAACATCACTTTATGAGGTGGCAATTTTGCATAATTTGTACGAGGTGAACTGTACAAAGTCTTTATTAATCAATAATCTGCCACTGTAATCAAAATATGTGTGAAAAGGAATGAAAGTTGTCAGTGTTTTACTGCCAAAAGTGTTCATTTCAGCTAGAAACTGCAGTGAATTGTAGTGTAGGTAGGGTAGGGGCGTACAAGAATGTAGGTAGGGGCTGTTTTTTTTTTTTCCAATTGTCTATGTTGAAGAAATTATATGATGGTGAGTAAATGATGGCAGAATTTTTAGAAAGAGCACATGCCGAATGCTGCTTGCTTCATATTGTATTTTGGGATAAATTAACTATGTCTGATGGCACATATAGCATTGAGTCATTAAAAACTTTGCCAGCATAACAACAACAACAACAAAAACACTTTAAGTTTTGAGGTTTGTTCAGATCCGAAGAATTAGCAATAGCAGTAGTGATGCATATTATTATTGCCTAAGCAAACATCATTAAAAATGTAGTTCATATGTAGAGAATAGCAATACGTCTATGCGGTAACTCCAACCTGGTTTAATATCAAGATACACAGCAAAACCAAAGGCCTAGAGTAGGCTCATTCTTGAGGGAAAAGGGTCAATGTTCACAGCTTTATGGATGTGTCGCCACCATTTCAAGCTTTGTTAACGGCGGGATCTGAGACCATAAAACCCATTTTAGAGGCGATGACAGCTAGATTTACTGTAAAGTGCTGTCTCCAGAGTGAGGGGCTCAAACTGGAAGGGTAAGAGACGGTTGGTAGCCAAGTTCTCTCTTTTGCACCCCGTGTGCAAAACAACAGCACGACAGTTCCCCTTTTCCTGACATTGGGGGAGTTCTGCTGCTGGCCAGTGAATCATCGAATGTTCAATTGGATAATTGGGCCTTCCCGTCCAAATCAAACACAGCAGACACATGTTTGTCCCTTTTCCTGGCATTTTATAGGAGCCCAGTGAATATGCTGTGACATATTTCTAAAGCCCTACCCCCAGAATAAACTCTATTTGACTAGCACTACATCCTCCATTTTGTCAGATGTGTTTGTTAGGCTGTAGAGTGCTATTCACTAGAAAACGTAGAGAATTTATTGTATTGCTTAGTAAGTCCAACTTGGTAAAATCACAGCTGACATCATCCTGCAGCCCAGCTTTACATCGTTTTCTGACACAAGCCTCTGAGAGCCTCAGAAAATGGTACATCACAGTAACATTCTGGCCTGCGTTACAGACATATACATCCTCCCAAGTTAAGATTTATCCACAGCACCTTGCCTGTGACAGTTGCATGTAATGCACAGCAATGCATTAAGCTTGAAGGAGAAGTGTCAGCTTGTTCGTTCCATCAGAGTGACTACATATCATCAAACACACACACACACATACACTGTTGTCTAAGGCCGGGGATAGTAAATCACATTGCTAATGAGATGGTCTGCCCTCTGGCTACTCTGCACTGCTATTTGTCTAGGGCTTGGCAACCATTTGGATTATATATCGGCCCTGTGATGTAAATGTGCGTGTGAGATGTGGTGCCATATAGCACTTTAAGTTAGAAATCCTATATGTTCACATCTATAGAAGATGACCACTTTAACAGAAGATGCACCATTAATCTAATCTGTTTTCATCCTTTCTGTTTGAAATGCTTATGATTCAATTTTGTTTAGGAGAAAATGGCTGTTGAGTTGAATGAAATGGGTATTTTCTATGCATATGATACTGAGCAGCTATAAATGCTTTATAAATGTTCTATTACATGTTTATTACATAGTCATAGCACATCTGAGATATTTTCATGGCATTTCCTCAAATTCTGAGCTAATTTACAAAGTGTTGATGTAAC
Source organism: Tor tambroides (assembly GCA_021397915.2). Classification (NCBI taxonomy): domain Eukaryota; kingdom Metazoa; phylum Chordata; class Actinopteri; order Cypriniformes; family Cyprinidae; genus Tor; species Tor tambroides. Next base: position 8,431 of record JAFVLL020023561.1, on the reverse strand, counting down.
AAAGCTTTTAAAACATTGCCTATACTACTAAAGTTGAAGGAGATGCCGATAACCCAGCACAGGAAAAACACTTACTGCTACAATTTACAGGCCACTGCTTTTTATTAGATTTCCTGCAGTCCATGGGGGCCACTTACATCTTGGGCAAAATGGTGAGCTCCTCAAAGATAATGTAATTAGCGGCCTTCAGTTCATAGTTTCACTTCAATGGTCTCTCTCTTAGACTACAGGCCTTACTCTTCAGGGAACAGGGCACCCCTCTTTTTTATATGAAACTGAAGCACCAGGGAGACTGAGAGAGGTAATCTAGCATAGTGTGTATAACAGTAATCTGATGTGGGGTTTATATTATATATCCACATATTGAAATTGGCACACCATCTTTGAATAAACACAAAAGCAAATGCAGTTTAAGAGCTACAGTGAATGGATTGTCATGACATAACTTCAGGTCTATAGATATTATATGACTTTTGAAGACTTAGTCCATAAATCATCTGGACTGCTTTGGCAGCCTTTTGAGGTTTGAAAATCTCAAATTGAAGATTTAATGAAATTAAGACACCTAAGTACACTTTTAAAGACATATTATTAGCAATAATGTCAAATTAAAAGTTTTACTGTTGCGTTTTAAATCATGTTTTAATAACATTTCAAAGTACACTTATTTTGATTTCTTGACCAAAATGCTGAAGCACATCTAAAGCATATGATGCTCATTTTAATTGTAGCATGTTATTTTACATTATATTAAAGAGTAATATATTTTAAATGTACTACATTGCAACTTCATCATTACAAATGAGTAATTATAAATATATTTAAATACATGGCATACAAATTTCAATAGGAATTACTTTAAAGTATATTTTAGTTTATCATAAATGAGTGTCACTACATTCGACAGTACAATTTAACCATCTCAAAGATCAAAGTAATTCTGAAATTACATATAAATAGATGGTCCCACTTTATATTAGGTGGCCTTAACTACTATGTACTTGCATAAAATATGAGTACAATGTACTTATTGTGTTCATACTGTATTGCAAAACACTTTTGCTGCTATTGAGGTGGGATACGGGTAAGGTTAGGGACAGGTTTGGTGGTACGGGTAGGTTTAAGGGTGGGTTAAGGTGTAAGGGATAGGTCAATAGTGTAATTATAAATGTAATTACAGAAATTAATTACAGATGTAATTACATATAGGTATTTTTTTTAAATATAAGTATAATGTAAAAACGTACGCAATCATTGCATTGTACTAAATGATTAATTTAAATGTAAGTACATAGTAGTTAAGGCCACCTAATATAAAGTGGGATCCAATATACTGTTTTTGTGTCACATTGTATTGCAAACACAGCTATACAGCCAAGTTCAGTTATCTTAAACTCTCTCAATGTAGTGAATCATGTTTTAATAACTAATATGTATAATATTATAATATTTTAGGGGCAAGTGTGGCCTAATGGATAGAGAGTTGGACTTGTAACCCAAAGGTTGCGGGTTCGAGTCTCAGGTCCAGCAGGGATTGTAGGTGGGGGGAGTCCAGCGCTCTCTCCACCTTCAATACCACGACTGAGGTGAGACCCTTGAGCAATGCACCGAACCCCCAACTGCTCCCCGGGTGCCGCAGCATAAGAATGTGTGTGTGTGTGTGTGTGTGTGTGTGTGTGTGTGTGTGTGTGTGTGTGTGTGTGTTCACTACACACTGCTGTGTGCCCAATTAGATGGGTTAAATGCAGAGCACAAATTGCGAGTATGGGTCCCCATACGTCACGTCACATCCTTTCCTTCCTTCCTTTTAGATAATTGAGGAAGATCAGTTTGTAGTAATTTTATTTCCCTAGTGTGCATATTAAAAATAACAATTATCATTATTAAAAAGAAAGAACAGTTTCTGTTGCAAGAGAAAAAAAATACATGTATTTGATTTATGGCCTCGGGTGTGACATGTTGCGTATCTAGGCAACTGTATTCATGTTCCATTCTGTTGATTAAACTTTCAGCATGTTTTTTATGAGCAGCACATAAACAGGCCCTGGCGACATAGCCGGACTGAACTAGACCTGAGAACATGAAGGTATCTTTTGTTAGAGAGGATGACTTGAAATGAGAAACCGCAATCTCATAAATTCAAAGTCTTCAGAGACCTTCATAGGCTGCCCTGATTATTGAGGTTGTAAATAAGGCCAGCACGGGCTGTAATTAATCCACTGTCTTCTTCTTCTAGACAATGGGGAATTCTGTTTCATTTGAATGAAGCAAAGTGATCATTTTTCATTGCCATTTTTTTTTTTTTCCCGGTGGAATATTCCCCCCATACATAAGTGATCATGTGCAGCAGGCCACCATCGCAAAATAAACCCAGACAAGGTGATCAGGATTTGCAGCAGGTTTTGTGTCACCCTAAAGAAGTTTATTTCACGATAATAGCCAGCTGTTTGTGTACAGATTACCTAATGATGAAAAAATGTGCAAAAAACCCATCTTGTTGGCAGAGGCTATTTAATATAGGAAAAAAAAAAAAAAAAAACTCATCAGGTATCAGGTACAGTAGAGAGTGGATTTAGTTTTTGATGTGGCCAACCTGATTTCCTCTCCCTTTTCCCATTGCATATCAGCTAGGAAATGCATTTATTTAAAAGTAAATGAAGGAAATATGATTAATGAAGTTCCTAACAGGTATTTAATTGCCCTATAATTGAAATTGGATGTGGTGTTTACATGTTGATTGGATGGGCCGACAAATTGACAGCGAAGACCTTCGAGGACACCTTTACTGGTCAGCAGATTCAATATGGGTAGGGTTAGGTCCCAGTAAATCAGCATCTATTGTATGATTTTAATTATTTTAATATAATATAATAAAGCAGTACTGTATCTATCCTTTGTGGAGAAAGACCAAAATCCAAAATATTTAATAAACTGATCAAATAAAATCTTTCATTTTTTTTTAATTCAATAACAAAAAGATCATAAAAAGTAGATCCCCATTTGATTATTTTTATTTTTTTTAAACTAATTTGTTTAGCAAACATTACATTAGCAATATGCTACTGTTGAACTGATTTCTGATTTTAGAACAAAGCTCAAATCCAGTGACAATCAAACCATATCGAATTCTTGAAATGTCTCTGAAATATTAAAAATGGAGAATGTTGTCCAAATACCTCATGAGCACTGATTATGATGATTACAAGTAGATAAGACAACTACATATTTCACCATAAACATCAGCATCAGATATGGTCTCCAGTATCTATGGTTGCATCAATGCTTTGAAAGTCGTATCCCGCTCAAACACAAAATGCAATTTGAGTTCTGCTCAGACTGTACACCACATCCATGGGCTATTTGTTGAGAGCTGGAGCCAAAGCCAATAACTACAACGCAAACACAAAAGGCAACGACGTCGAGCGTGAAGCAAAGCTGAATAAAATGACTCATCATCTACTGCTGCTGAAACAATGAACATGAACAGGGTGAGAATGGCTACAATGGGAAGACCGGAACTGCCATATACGTGTTAGTCTCAGCCTCAGACAGCACACCTAATATTGAAAATCATGTTTAAAATGCACTAGCATGGTATTTTAATACCTTTAATGCATTAATGTGTGATGTAGCTGTTTGTGCACGTTAAGTCAGCGCCAGTTGGGAATTAAACACCTTCTTTTAATGCAGTGACTTCCAATACCGACACAATAGTTACCATAGATATAATACTGCTTATGAAGCTTCAGGAGTTGAAAACTGTTTATGGCTAGTGGTTTTTACAACAGACTAGGCCAGCTGACCAATCATAGAATAGGCTTTTCAGAAGGGTGGGTTTGAAACTGAACGTTTCAAGCAGAGAGTAAAAGAGGTGCTGAAGCAATGTACGGTAAAAGAAAAATAATGTGTTTTATAACTTTAAATCATGTAAATGCATTCTAGTTGACTGCAAAAATAAAATTATGAACATGTAAATGAGCATAATGTGGACATTTTATGTGTTTGAGGCACACAGAAGTAAATTAACTAAATATCCAAACTGTATCTAACAATAATAATAATCAGTACATTTATAATATTTGGAGAGACAATTAATCTAACACAAAATCTTCAAATCAAGTGTGCTAAATATGTCTGAAATTTAAAAATTTGTGATGAACTGTGCGTGTCAGCAAATTAGTACAGTACAGTGCAGTTTCTAAAAAGGCATTTGCATTAAAAAGAAGGACAATGCCTTAATTAAAAAAAAAATGCATGGTGCAATGCTATTTCAGCACATTTTGAAGTTTGTTCAACTGAATTGCAGATGTTTCGTTAATAGCATTACATTTTTTTGTGCAGCAATACAGCGCACTAAAGTTGAACTGCTCTTTGTATGTGTGTGTGAATCCATGTATGCTCGCATGCGTAAGCAGGCTTTGCATTTATGTGTGGTGTGGTGTGACTTCTGGGGTGCGCACACACACAAATACACAAATACACCACGACCAAACCCCGCGGCTATCCCTCTAGCCGGCCAAAGAGATGAAGCTCTTTTAGGACGGCCTGGTTTCTCGACCACCTAACTGGCCTCTTTCTTTCTCTCCATCTCTATTCTCTCTGCCCTCTTCACCCTCTCTCTCTCCCTCTCTTTCACTCTCTCTCTCTCGCTGGCTAGCGTAGCTGCGGTCTGGGTCCAATTAAAATGCACGGCGCTCCAAAGCTGAAGTTGGTCAGCAGTTGTGTCAGGAGACTTGGGCTCTGACTGATGATGGAATTATCAGGATGTGATAGACTACAGTTCCCTGGCCTCCATCAGAGCGGATGCTGCTCCCAATACAAGCGTGCAGCGCTGCAGGATAACTGACCTCACATCAGCGCTCTGTGGAGCGGCCATCACTGCTGACCAAATGATTGAAAATTCTTTGTGTGTTGTAAAAATGGCGTTGAAGAGCAGAGATGGGTAGTAACTGATTACATGTAATCCTGTAATTAGATTACATTTTAAAATACTCGGAATCAGACTACACTTACTTTTTTATAGATTACATGATTACATATTATTGACAAAATAGCAATAAACTATCGAAAAACAAATAAAACATTTCATCTTTTAAGAAAGTGTTTTAATTTAATTGATGATATTTAATTATTTATTAGTTTTGCATTAAACTCACAAATCCCTTGCAGTTCCTTGTTTGGGAAACCTTGACGTAACGCAACGTTTAATACACTTCATGTTGTTAATAACAACAAATGCAATATATGTGACCCTGGACCACAAAACCAGTCATAAGAGTCAATTGTTTGAAATCGAGATTTATCATCCGAATAAACAAGCTTTCCACTGAAGTATGGTTTGCTAGGATATGACGATATTTGGCTGAGATACAACTATTTGAAAATCTGGAATCTGAGTTTGCAAAAAAAATCTAAATATTGAGAAAATCACCTTTAAAGTTGTCCAAATGAAGTTCTTAGCAATGCATATTAACTTTTGATATATTTACGGTAGGAAATTTACAAAATATATTCATGGAACAAAACAAAAATCGATAATTTTGACCCATACAATGTATTGTTGTCTACTGCTACAAATATACCCGTGAAACATACGACTGGTTTTGTGGTCTGGGGTCACATATTATCTCTTTGTATTTTTATATCAACATAGTACAAGATTATCCTATTTAAATCAATGGGATGAACAAGTTAGGTCAAAAGTAATCTAATAGTAGTCCAATTATATTACCTAAAATGTGTAATGTAATGGATTACGTTACTAACTACATTTTTTTGTCATGTAATTTGGAATGAGTAACGGACTACAGTTTATAAGTAATCTACCTAGCTTTGTTGAAGAGAACATAGAATGTGTTTATGATCTCAAATTGGTCAACGTGTCCTAAAATACTGCAAATCAGACAACAATGCAGCATGGAATTCTATATCAAACTCATCATTTAAGACTCTATGGTATATGAATGCATTTTGAGGGAATATACATATATGATAGATAGATAGATAGATAGATAGATAGATAGATAGATAGATAGATAGATAGATAGATAGATAGATAGATAGACTTGCTTCTTTGTTGAAATACAAAGCAATTTGCTGAAGGACTGAATTGAAAATTACATTTTGTAGCAAATCTATAGTCCCTTTGCAATATCAGCGGACAAACACAAGACTTGTGATGAATAGCCAGACAAGCTGACTTCTGGGTGTGGTGAAACAAAATTTTCCCCGACTTTGTGGTTCGGAAAGCATCTCATTGTCCTTCAACAATGTAGACGTGTGCAGAAATATGGACCATGAACAGCAACCTAAAACTGTGTGCTCAGCCTTTGTGAAAACTGTACCAACACAACTTTTTTTTTTTACAGGGGGCGGTGGGGATTTGTGGGCATGCAGGATGCAAGAGCGCCAAAGTGCCTTTCCATCTCAAACAGTCCCTTGTTTTCTTTCAGTACTTCCTAACCTTGAGATTGATGCTATGAAACCATGAGATGTTTCAGCAGTTTCTAGAAAATTTCTGCCTTCATACTGTCACTTTAACATTAAGTCTTGACATGAGACCATAAGTAAAAAACCAGTCTTAGTATATAAATGTTTTTAAAGCACACAGTTTTGAAAGCCATCCTACACAAGGAGATGAGGAAAATATTGCATGACTATGTACGTACTGCATCAGTCAATGATATCGTATGCTCCAGATAAGTGAATGCTTCATCGGTGACTGGGGAGGATTTAAGATTTCTAATAAAGTATCACATGTACCTCCGAAGTCTGGCCGAAGGCGGATGTCATACCCCTTCAGCAGTTTGTCCACTGTCGTCTTGGCCACAGATATTCCGGTGTTTCCGGTGGAGGTGCTGCAGGAAAGAGAATTGAGAGCACTTTTTGTTGAAATTCTGCTAAAGCAAAATATACATCACACAGCTAATTTGTTCATTCATGTGATTTGATGAAATCCTTTATGATTTTATTGCACCGCATTTTGTGTTTATTCAAGATTTTGTTTTTCTTGAATGCTGCCAATCTGAAGAGGCTTATCTCTGTCAATATAACCACCACATAATCATTAACATAAATCTATGGGATTGAATAATTCATTGTTTTTTTTTTCAGAGCATGCTACTGAAAGCTCCATTGAATCTCAAAAAGTAACACCTAAAAAATCAGACAAAAACGTATGATTGTGACATTTTGCTGAATAACAAAAACCTGAAAACATCACATTGTCAGCAGTCAACAGTGAGTGGTCAGTTCAACATGTAACTTTGACGACTGGCATGACTGGATTTATCTGGTTCAAACATGCAGTCTTCAGCCAGGGTTTTCAACTCGGGGTCCCAGGACCCCTGAGGGTCTTTGAACAGATGGGTAGTTGATGCATAACATATTCCTTTTTTTTCCCACCAACATCAAAAATTTAGGATAAAATGTATATGAATGTTTAGATGAAATTGTAGACCATTTTACCATTTTGCTCTCACTAGTTTATTGTAGATGGTTGTGTGGTGTTGTGGCTTATGACAAATTATTAATAGTCTCAATTACTATGAGGTCATTAAAGCTATATGAATAATAATACATAAAATAGTTTTCAGTGCAGCATAGAATGCAGAAGAACAAAAATATATAATGTTACCTGTAAATACAGAAAATATATATATATATTATTTATATTTTTGCATGTTTAATAATGAACAAATGTTCATTCTTGGGGGTAAAATGGAGCTATCGGGGGTGCTTGGCTGAACATGTAAAAGCATGGGGGATCCTGCTTGGTCTTTAAAGGTTTAAAACTCTCTTTTTAGGGGCACCTTTTAGTGTTTCTTTTACAACAGAGAGTTTGCACATGACAGCCATTCTGGATTAAAAATGCATTAAAAAAAATAAAAATCTCAGCCATGCACACTGAACTGAAAGGAATGTAGTGAAACGTCAAATGGAAGACACTGGGTTTTAGGCCACCACTGTTGATTTCAATGCTTTTACTGACCAATCATAAATAAACGACGTGTGATGAGTAAAGGCAGAAATGTTTAAAGTATAATCAGGCTTGGCATTTGTCTTACAGGTGCTCCACAAACACAGTATGAGAAAAGATACGTGCATTCAGCCTCAAAGGCTTCAAAGCCACGTCGCATCTCAATGATCACCAGTTAACACATGTCATTAACCATTATTGACTGATAGGCGTCGTCGTTTTTATTCTTATTGGCTGAGTGATGATGGATCTCTTCTAACGCCAGCGACATGGTGGCATGGGTGGGGGTGGATCAGAAGAAAAACATTGATCATTTGTATATTTGTATTTCACTCAGTGGACCCTTGCATCAAAAACATATTGGTTACAGATGCTGGAAAACGTTCTTTAAAAAAAAAAAAAAAAAAAAAAAATCTTGTTAGTCTTGCTTCAACATATTGCTTATCTGAGATT